>MU772543.1:76802-114841 GCA_026770625.1 Nicotiana glauca | reverse complement strand
AAATATATATATATATATATATATATATATATATATATATATATATATATATATAAATAAAAGTTTCTTATTCAATTTTATTGTGTTTGCATTTTTAGATACCTTCTCATACAATTATTTATTAGTATTCCACTTATGTTCTTGCCTATTATTCCTCTTTTAATATAATACAAATAAAAATTTTATACTCCTTAAATCTAAATTACTTTCATACTTTTATTTTATTACTCCAAATTTCTTCTTCATTTAAACTTATAAAATATATTTTTTCAACCGCTATAAATAATACAAATCAATCCAAACTTGAGATAGGCCTAAGAATATTAACATAATAATTTAACAATCTTTTAGCAGGACTACACTTGATTGCTTGAACTTTTTATAACTTTAGTGATTTGGTTTATTATCATCTTATAAATTATATCGATATTTTAAAATATTATATTAAAATCATATGCAGCATGAAAATAAAATTTACAAAAATAAACTTGAGATGACTCATGATTTGTGACTTCATCATTAACCTCATAATCAATACATGATACGACTCTAAGTTGCTTAAAATTGCAACACAAACATAAAAATAAAAAATAAAATCATAACTTTTTCAATACAAAATTATAAAAATACTTGACCCAATATATTAACAAAGACATAAAATTAAATTGTTGAAAGTAAATATATCAATTACAACCTCCAAAAAATATGTTTATGAAAACGCACTTTTGCTACAAAAATTTCATCTGCGTCCTTACAATAATTAGCCGTTATGGTTCCATGTTTCTTAAAAGTTTTAAAAATTATATATTATCGTGATCATATAGTTCGGTAATATATGTTACACAACTACACAATGATGTAACTTGTAGAAGAACATTACTTGATAATGATTTATTGTGATCCTCTAAACTTTTCGCAGTCGATTAGCTTCTTTGTCAAAAAGAACAAAAGTGATATCACCAATATTATCTTTCACCTTCACATGTATCTTGAATCTTATCAAGCCATTCCCTCTGAAGTTGTGACCATTGCTGAGATTCTGAGCATAAAGAAAGCAAAAGAGAAGAAGAAAAAAACCATAAGGTTACCGAGAAAAAAGAAAATAGATTGGAAAGGAGAGAGAAAATCGTAAGGGATGGGTTTAGGATAAATATGAGAGATTGTAACTGCTTTAAATTCAAAATAATAGTTAAAAGTTATTTTTAAGTTTACAAAATTAATATAAACAATTTGCAATGTTTTCGTTATAAAGAAGGAGTAGTTCAACTACGTTAATTTAATATTAAAAATTTTGATAAGTTCTCAAAAAAAAGTCTTAAATGTACCTAAGATTACGGCTGCACGGTTTTAACTTGAGTTCAGATTTTGCATATTTCAAATAAAATTTAGAACTTTTTATTAAGACATTTGATATGCGTGAATTAATATATAAAAAATCTCTATATAATTTAGCCAAAAATTGGCAACAATTTATTTTTATAATTTTAAAAAAATATAATAGGGTGTAATTAATTATTAACTAATTAAGAGAATATTTAAGGGGGAGGCGTGACTTATCAGTTTCTTTTAAAACGGTTAAGAAAGAATAATGTGCCACTAATGTAGCTTTCATTTTCCTGAAAATAAGGAGGCAAAATGTATGTTATTAGATTTTAAACATTTCAAAAGTTGGGATAACGTATAGGAGAGAAAATGGTGCAAACATTTCGGAGCACTCATAACTAAACAACAAATTTTGAATTTGAGTTTAGAAATAATTAAATAACCAACCCTAAAATTACTACATGTCTTTTTTTTTTTCTTTTAATAAAATATATAAATATAGACACATACTATGTATTGAGCGCCTTAACTTCTCCCTATATTAACTTCTTCAAATTCTTCTTTTATGTTTCAAAAAAATATATTTATCTTTCTACACCATTACTCAAAAATAGAAAGTCAAAACAGATTTTTATTTTTTAGTAAATTGCGTGGAATACTTTATCATATAATTCAAATGCATATGTTCCATGTTTCAAGGAAAAATATTTATATTTCTGGGCCATTACTCAAAAATATAGATTCCCCCTTTATTAACAAATTCTATCCAGAAAATCAATATTAACTATGTTGCATAAGTATGCCCAGAAGTGGGACTCTTAAAGCAAATAGCTGAAACATATTAATGCTTTAAAACGTGGGATCTCAAGGGAAATAACTGAAATAAATTAATACTTTAAAAGCTTCAAATTAACTTTTTTATTTTATAATTTTTTTGAATTTCCAAGCTTATTGGAGTTTTGTCTTAAAACTTAACACGTGTAGATATTTTAGGTTGACACTTGGCACGATATCATGAATTTGCCTCTCCTTTTTCTATATTAATAGATTCACCGTTTAGTATTTGAGTGTTGCTTTGCTCCGACTTAAACATTGCCGGTGAGTTCTACTGATTGTATTATTTCTTGCTACTTCCTCTCTATTCTTTCCATGTTCTTTGTTCTTCTTTGCGGGTTTTCCCTTTACGTTTGCTTTGCACACATCTATCTTCATCTGTTTTTTGATTTCAGCAATCCAAGATGTAATAATCGGGGACAACTTCAGTACCGGAGATCTCAACTAAGGTAAAATACTATTCTTAAGCCCTTGTACTTACAGGATCATAAACCCTTCAGCTTACCTCTATGTTTTGTGGCAAAGTTTTGATTGGGGTGTTTTTGTTTCTTTCGTGTTTAGTAAATGGTTCTGAATTTCTCATATTAATTAAGAATAATTGTTTAATGCTGAAGAAAGACCAGACCTTATAACCTTCTCAAAGTGAGCTTTCCAATCCGGCTATCCCAGTCTTGTGCTCTCTCCTATTGGAGATTTTCAATACTTATATTATTAGAACTGGATATGGATTTGTAGTTAGTTTTTGTTGAATAGACTTCGGGACTTCACTGAGAAGACTCAAACATGACAAAAATATTTATCACAGATTTTGAGGAGGTTTCAGCCTTTCAAGTAAGGTTCAGCTCATATCTTAAAGGATCCAATGTAATTTTGTTGCTTTTCTATAAATAGAGACTTGGGTTGTTATATCTCATTCGTCGTCTTCTCTTAAGATTTAGAAGACATGAATGGTGCTTCTATTTTCACAAGTTCAAAAAATATCACATCGCGTAAACTACGTAAATATCTGGTATGATAGCCACCGTACCGGCCATCTTGCTTTTCTTTTCCTCCTTTCTCTAAAGTGTTCTACATTTCATCTTCTCGGATGATTGCAACGCCATTTATGCCTATTTTTTCTCTGCTATTTACTCTCTTTAACTTTTCTGTTGTTCAGTCCTTTGTTTGTTTGTGAATGCTTACAGTTTCAGCTTGTATATTGCATTGGAACTTCAAGATGAGAATCCATCACTGAAAGATCTGGGTTGAACCCTTTGTTCCGAGCATACTGTTTGTGAAACGAGAGGTATAATAAGTTATTAACAATGATTTACCTCTTTTTAAATTTAATGATGTACAATCATAGTCGCTTTCCCTTTTAGTAAAAAATGGAATAAGAATCGAAGTAAAATTAGGACGGATTTTATATTGCGCTTTTGCTTTTATAGGTTTTAATCTGTGTCTATTTTAGGAAATCGATTTATGTGCTTTCGTGTGTGTAATTTTATTGACTGACTTTGAACTTTCGATCTATTTTTTTTATAAGCAAGTTTTTGGGATAGCTAGATGGAGTAACGATTTATGGTAGCTGAAAGTATACACCACTCCGAGAATCTTAAAGGCATCAATTGTCCCGTAAGATTTTAAAAATCTCTAGTTGTGCTTCAATAGAGTTGGATGCAAATAATCCAGAAAAGTAAATTCTGGCTATGGCAAGACAACATACTAGGAAGAAGGTTTTAAAAGCTAACTTTCTGTATTTTAGAGTTCTGAAGATTGATAAAGAGAAGTTTGGTTATTTGTGCATCAGTGTTATATGTGCGAATAATAACATTCTAGCTAAGAATTATTCTGAGAAAAATATAATGCCTTCAAATGTGGAGATATAGTATAATTAAGTTTGTAGTTGCTCTTTTTTTTATCTTTTTGATAATGACTCTTCTAAAAGATATACATAGGTTTCTCCTTTATCTTTTTTAGTTTCTTCAGTCTCTACAAGTCGTCTCCGGTCTTTGACTTTGTTCAAGCTATTGGTATGCACATATCTTCTTCTTTTTCTTGATTTTTTTTTGGGGTCAGCTTTTTTTGAGTTCTCTCCATCCTTCTTAGTTTTGCTATTTAATGGATGTAGAAATCCTTCATCTTCACCCCCCAAATTATTGTTTCTTATATCTCTCTATCTCTCCTTTTTTTTCCCCTTTTCCCGTAAGCTTCAGCCACATGCAATAAAAAATTCATTCTTGATTTCTCTTCTGTGAAGCCTAAATGCTTCTCGGTCTCGGCTTGATAATGATATTGATCTCGGTGTTAAGCCTAATTAAGTAGAAGAACTTTTATACTTTCTGATTTTGCTAGTTTTTTTTTTAAAATAATTTCGCAATTTTATGGTTATTTTGCTATAAATTGGAGAGTGTTATTTGAATAACTAACTGTAAAGAAGCATATCATGTTAGTAATTTCATCTGCTTTAGGCTTCTTGCTCACGATTTGAATTCTTTTTCTTAAAAAAAGAGAAGGATTTTGTCTTCAAAATGCTAAAGAAACAGAAATTAGATCTCTTCCAGCGTGTTAGCGATATCTAGGACCAAGCTAGCAGTTACTTAGTCGTTGTATGCAAGGCCTGCCACAATCGCTTAAATTGGTTTAATTTTTTATCTTTCTCAGTCTTTTGGTTGGAGTTGCCTAAAACTTTGTTATTTTATTGTGTTTTATTTTTATTATTGTTGCATTTTCTGCATTCCACTGTGATACTTGTGTATCCGTGTGTTTGTGAAGCATTTCATAGTATGGTATGTAATGCTCTTCTACTCCTTGATCTCCTTAATATTCTATGTTGTTGAATGTTTGTATATTGTATTTTTTACCTGGGTTCTTTAGTTTTATGATATATGTATGCATGTTAGTGACTATAATATATGTTGATGTATGCACATTAATCAATATTAAAATATACTCAATAACGTTAAACATGTTATTAAAATTTCACGTTCAGGAATGAAAAAGTATTGCTGAAATGTCGGATAGAAATCTGAAAAATTCAAAACTTCGAAAAAGTACATTCCGACGAAAAGGCTAGGCGACACGAATTATATAAAATGACGCAAGATGATAAAATAGAGGCTCTCTTAACACGAGCACGAGCAAACAAAGCTGAATCGAGTAGATGACATCTGGTTGTCAGTTGAGTTATGCATATGATTTTTCAGTTCTTTTCATATTCTTTGGTGTAATTATTATATGTATGTGATTATTTTTTTAATGCCTCTACGAATATTTTTTTTCCGTAGGATTGCACACTCCTACATTACTGGAATCACTGAATTATCATTTAGAACAAATATAGTTGCGCAGCAAAGGAGAACTTCAATGCAGCCAAGTTGTTTGAGGTATGAGTAAATTTCTACAGTTAAATACCTATTTCATCTATGAACCTAAAGTTCAAACCAGTGAAACATGGAGATTTTCTTTTGTTTGTAAGGTTAGTATGCAATTGCTTTATATGGAACTTCAGTTTATTTTTGCATTCTTCTCCATAACTTCACTGGATACTTCTTCGTCTCCGCTATACATCTTCAGCTACCTCTTTACTTTCCTCAATTGAGTGATCCTGAAAATTTCACCTCAATTTGAAATTTCTAAGGTTAAACATGAACTCTTTATTTAACTTTTGTCAGGTTAACTTCCATGTGAATGCTTTGTCCATTGATCTGAGAAAGATAGCGATAATCCTTTGAGTTTTTCTTTCTATCTTCCGAAGACTAAGGGTCATGCCTTTTCTTTCAAATGGTAAATATTTGAGTTTACTTGATTATTTTGGAATTTTGTAGTAGCCTTATCTATGATTTTTTTTTGGAAGTTCAGTTGAGTCGACGAAATAGATGACTTTTAATTGTTATAGTTAAATTTGTCTTGCATTATTAATCACAAAAATAAGTAGTTAGGTGACTCCCACAAAGAGTGTTCTCATATGCTATAAATTACTGACTATGATTTTATCTTTCCAATTTTATTTATTTAATTGCCTAGCATGTTAACTGGAGTTCACTATACTTTAATTACTAAGAGAGGTTTAACTGAGTGAGAAATTCGAAAATATTTCCTCCCGTATTAATTTATGTGGAACACAAAACTAGGCTCTCTAAACTACTAAAGAAATTTTGTGTTCCTACAATCTGTCAATTTAAGAATTTCTTTCATTATAGATGTCAGAAATATTATTTGAGCCTCAATTGAAGAAGATAGGGCCATTCTGCTAAAAGTATCATTATTTCTCCTAAATTTATGGGATTCTTCTAATGTTAACCTTTCAAATTAGATGCCTAGAATTTTTATCTTGGTCTCAGTTGAAGAAGAAATTACTCAACCTACAAGAAGGACCTCTATTTTTTCCTAAGTTTCCAGATTTTTCCAACTCTTCAGATTATGATATGTCCTTGGTTCAAGAGGACATAATTGGAAGAAATGCTATCTTTTAAAAAGAATTGCTATAGTCTTTGGTCTCAGAATTTGATTCTGCACGAATACATTTTTATCTAGGGCTCATTGTGGTCGTATTAATATATGTGAGTAGTGACGGTTAACATAAGATAGTTGCACAACAGATAAAACTTGCTGATAGGTTCTTCCCTTTTTAAGTGAAAAGATATTTTTTATCCGGTGTATTTGAAATATTGCATTTATTGGTTAATATAAAATCTATGTTCTGTATTTTGTTTGTATTAAATAGTGCATGATTAACCAACCTAAATGTTATACCCAATCCAATAAATTGGTGACTCTATAAGTTGTGTTCATACATTTTTATACAGTATTTTGACCCTGATAGTATTTGCAAAGTTTCAATCTTATAAGTACTATCACTACTACTATTAGCATTACTTCAAAATTTTAAGCTGATTGCAGGTACCCGAGTTATAAATTATAATTTTATAATTAATATGAGTAGCATATACCAGTGCATAAACATGCCATTTGCACCTTTTTCATCTCAATAGAATTATGATTCTCGCTTCACCCTGATAGGCTGATATACATAATGTTGATATGAATTTGAAACTTGAGGGTATTGGGCAAAAAGTTTTATTTTTCAATTTATTGGAGCCGCTTACTGTTATTGTAGGGAATCACTTAATTACGGTGCTGAAATTATACATCTAGGTGAGGTAGATTGTTGTCATTGTCAAGTGAGTGGAGATAACAAGCTCAGAGCCCAGAGGGGAGGATCGGTCAATGGAAGTGAGGAACTTTCTGCTCACTTCGATCGGTAGGATAACAGCTAATTCTGAAGGTGGCAGCATGCATCCAGAAAAAAGTGGTGAGGCCATGAGGGATATTTGGACAATGACACAGGGTATCACTTAGAGGAATCACATGCTGATGGTAATGCTTTGGAGAGACCGATGGATCTTAAGCTGAGTTTACAAGCTTTTTTCCATGCAATTCAACGGAAATGACATCCTCATCATCACCATTAATGCCTTTGGAATCCAAGATACACTTGGCTCTCCCGCACCATGCTCTATATATTCTATAAAAGGTTTAACTTATATATATTGATAGTGCAAATGATATTTAGCAAATACTATAACAGAAGAAGTATGTCTAATATTTAACTACTTTTTTATCCTTTTTTCTTTTTTTCTTTCTTTTTATTCATCTTTCTGAAGTCATTTACATGTCACAACAGTGTGGCTGATGCTCCTGGATGTGGAAGTCCTAAGAATGGTGATGTTATTTTCGTATCTATTTGCACAAGGCTCCAAAAAAGTAGAATTAGTTGGATGGATTTGTGATACCGTAAACATTGTTGTATTTGCTGCTCCTTTAAGCAGAAGGTATGCTTGGAACCTTCTGTATATTTTGTAAAAAGTTGGATTTGGAAAAAGAGAGAAAAATAAGTGAGCAATTTAATTTCTTTTTAATGATATTTTTATCTAGAAAACTCTTTAAAAGAAAAAGGAAGAGTTGACTTACATTGGGCTTAGAACACCATAAATGACTCAATATTACCTGTAAAATAAAAGAAACAATAAGCAGTAAAGGTTAGATAGAGATTAATAAGTTAATATTTCCAAAAGGTGATATATTCAAGTAGAACGCAAAAGGAAGGAACTCTTCTCTCTCAGCGCATGATAGCGTGCTTTTGCTAACATACGCTGAACAACAATGGGGAGGGGAAGACCCAGGAAAAATGCAACAACGATTCAGCTAGGAAACTTTATGGGAACTGGTAGCTCGCAAGTTACTGGAACGCAGAATGTGGAACCTGCAGATGCAACAAAAATTTCAATGGAACAGTGGCTGCCATTGTCAGCTGCAAAGGAAGGTCTGAAAACGCCATATGCAATGAGTCCGATACTGATGATTGAGAATACAAAGGTAATTTCTGGTAATTCAGTGCAAAACAGAAGCCCTAGCTTAGGAGAAATTACTTTGCATGCAAACAAGTTAGGAGTACAGGCTGGTAATCAGAAGGCAAATGGCAATAATAGTTTAGAGAAACCTAAATCGATTGCGAGTAATTCTGAAGTAATTGTTGGTAATAATGGCAAAATTGAGGAGAAATTGGAAAATGATAACAGTAAGGCCAAATTAACAGCTGAAAATGCAGAGATAGGTCAGAGGAATTGGGCTAATTTGTTTGAGGGGAACAGATTGGCGGCAAAAGGCACGGATCTAAGTTTCATTGCACCGACCATCAAAAATGGAGAAATAATGGTGGAATTATGTAAAGAGAAAGTTGAGGAAGAGACAAGGAAGTGGAAGCAGGCATTGATCCTTTATGTTGTTGGAACAACTCCAACAATAGGAGCTATGGAACGATTTATTACTTCGGTATGGAATTTCACAACCAAGCCAAAAGTCTACTACCACAATGAGGGATATTTTGTAGTGAGATTTAACTCCATGGAAGACAGGGATGAAGTACTGTATTCAAGGCCACATATGCTGGGTACAAAGCCAATCATCATGAAGACTTTGTCAGAAAAGTTTGATTTTAGCAAGGAGGTTCTGCAAACTATACCTGTGTGGGCAAAATTCCCTAACCTTCCATTGGATTGTTGGGGAGCAAAGTCTCTAAGCAGGCTAAGTAGTGGTTTAGGAGTTCCACATTACGCAGATGCTTGTACTACCCAAATGGATCGAATCACATATGCTAGAGTGTTAATTGAGATGGATGTAACCAAAGAGCTTCCTAAGGCCATAAAGGTGACAGATCCAACTGGAAGTGAGTTTGTTCAGGAAGTAGTGTATGACTGGGTTCCGGAGTTCTGCTAAGTTTGTATGCAAGTCGGGCACAGATGTGGTAAAGAGGAGATACTTATGCAGAAGTCTAGGCCTAAACAACAAAAGCAGAAACAGGAATGGCAACCTAAAGACAGAAATAGTGACAAGGTGGAGCAGAAAGATGAAACAAATACAAAGAAGAGTCAAGCAATAAGTAGAGATGAGGAAAAGCCTGCTTAATCACCAACAAGAATAGCTAGAGGGGAGGAGGAGCAGAATTGGAGGAAAGCTACAGGGAAATTAATAGTTAGAAGCAAGGAAAAAGCAGGGGAGGACTCAATCAGCATTTTAAATGGATTCAATATATTGGCAGAATCTGGACTGCAGCTAATGAATCCAAGGCAATTAGGTGAAGGCACAAGTAGGCAAAGAAGTCAAGTAGGGGAGGAAGGGTACTCACAAGCTTTATTCATTCCTGTATGAAGCTGGTAACATGGAACATTAAGGGGCTGAACAAGGCCCCTAGACAGAAGCAGGTAAAGAAGTTCATAAGAAGAAATAAAGTTAATATGATAGCAATACTTGAACACAAAATAAACGAGCAGAAGGCTGAACAAATAATAAAGGAAATCACTACAGGATGGCACTGGCTAGCAAACTATGAACACAGTAGCAAAGGGAGAATTTGGTTGTTATGGGATGCTAATGAGATAGAATGTCTGGTGAAGGGGAAGTCTTCTCAGTTTATTCATACTGCAGTTCATATCAAAAGTATGAACATGAGGTTTGAGTTCACTGCAGTTTATGGCTTGCATACACTGGATGATAGGAGACACCTATGGAGAGACTTAGCAGATATCAACAATAGACATCAACTACCATGGCTAATCATGGGTGACTATAATGCCATAAGATCAGGGGAAGATAGAACAATTGGTAATCCTATCCAAGATGTGGAGGTGAGAGACTTTAATAGCTTCATAGATGATGCTAACTTGGTTAAAATGAGAACTAAAGGAAGAACTTTCACATGGACAAATGGGCACACATATAGCAGGATTGATAGAGCACTGGTTAACCTAGAGTGGATGCTGAAAATGCCTTATCTGGAGATATGGGTAATGGATTCGGGATGCTCTAATCCCTCACCCTTGAGTATTACACTTGAAGAAAAGGAAGAGAGAGTCTCCAAGCCATTCAGGTTCTTGAACCACCTAGCTGAACATAAAGACTTTCTAAAGATAGTGAAAGAAGCATGGAAAGAGAATAATGATGATAATGTAATGAAAGATGTATGGAACAGGTTGAAGAAAGTGAAACAAGCTATGAAAGAGTTAAATACTAAAGAATACAATGCAGTAGGAGATAAGATTGCAGACTGTAGGAAGCAACTGTGTCAAGTGCAGGAACAAATGAGAAGTCCTGGGCAGTCTGAGAACATGATTGCAGTAGAAAAGGAGTTAAAGATGCAGCTGGAGAAATGGTTGAGGGTAGAGGAAAGTATCATGAAGCAAAAATCGAGAGTAAAATGGCTACAGCTGGGAGATGACAACATTGCCTACTTTTATGCAAGCATGAAGAGTAGATATTCCCTGAACAAGATCAAGAGCTTAACAAAAAGTAAAGGGGAAGTAATACAGACAAGTCAGGAGATTGAAAAGGAAGTAATTGGGTTTTATAAATAGCTATTGGGGTCAGCAGCTAAAAGACTTCCCACCATTAATCCAGTGATCATGAGAGAGGGTCCATTGGTAAACAGACAATAGCAGCTCCAATTGACAACAGCAGTATCTAAGGAAGAAATATACAAGGCTCTAATGGGGATCTCTGATAGCAAAGCACCTGGATGTGATGGATTCAATGCACTCTTTTTCAAGAAAGCATGGCCTGTGGTTGGGGACAAGATAACTGAAGCAGTACTGGAATTCTTCTCAAAAGACAACTTGCACCAGCCTATCAATTGCACCACAGTGACTCTGATTCCCAAAGTACCAAATCCTTCTAGAGTTACTGATTTCAGACCAATCTCTTGTTGTACTCTCATCTATAAAATCATCTCAAAGGTGTTAACTAATAGATTACAAGAGGTAATGGATGACATAGTAGATAAAAGCCAATCTGCATTTGTCCCGGGAAGATTGATTAATGATAACATCATAATGAGCCATGAACTTGTTAAAGGTTATGGTAGGAAGGATATATCACCTAGATGCATGTTGAAAGTGGATATGAAGAAAGCCTACGACTCTATTGAATGGAGTTACATGGAACAAGTACTGAGGAGTATACAAATGCCAGGGAAGTTTGTAAATTGGATTATGAGATGTGTGAAGACTGTCTCATATTCCATCATTATAAATGGGCAGCACTCAGTACCTTTTAAAGCTAAAAAGGGGTTGAGACAAGGCGATCCTTTATCTCCTTACTTATTTGTATTGGCAATGGAGTATTTTACAAGACTGCTTAAGACACTAAAAAGGAACCCAAACTTCAACTTTCATCCAAAGTGTGCCAAGATGAGCATAATTCAACTAAGCTTTGCTGATGACTTACTATTATTCTGTCGAGGTGACACTATATCAGTACAGCTGGTGTACCAATGTTTCCAAAAGTTCTCACAGGCATCAGGGTTAGTGGCCAACACTGAGAAAAGTTTAATCTATTTTGGAGGAGTCAGTGATGATATTCAACAGGAAATTCTGCAGCTATTGGGGTTCTCTAAGGGGCATCTTCCAGTGAGATACTTGGGGGTACCTTTGAGTACTAAAAGAATCACAGTTCAGCAATGTCAACCACTTCTGGAGAAAATGATAGGAAGAATTCAGCCTTGGACTACTAATTTTCTATCCTATGCAGGAAGAGTCCAACTTATTAGAAGTGTGTTACTTTCTATCCAAGTGTACTGGTCTCAGATATTCTTATTACCTAAGAAGCTGATTCATTTGATTGAAAGCATGTGTAGAAGATTCTTATGGACAGGAAGTTTTGAGGCTACAAGGAAAGCACCCATAGCCTGGGACAAACTATGCTAGCCTAAAGCAGCTGGTGGCTTAAATCTGATGGACATAGGCTTGTGGAATAAAGTTGTCATATGCAAACTATTGTGAAATCTATGCAAGAATAAGGACAAAATGTGGGTGCAATGGGTTCATGTGTACTATAAGAAATATAATCCAGGGTGGGGTGATGAACCAAAGCAAGCATCTTGGGTGATTCAGAAGATTTTCAAAGCCAAGAAATACTTTGAAGAAGCTGGATATACAGAGGAGGATGTGCTTAGGCTGGAAACATTCTCGACCAAGACCATGTACCTGAAGCAAAGAGGCCAATTTAGCAAAGTGCCATGGAGAAGACTCATTTGCAACAACAGTGGGCTACCTAAGTGGAAATTCATCATGTTATTGGCTGCTCACAGGAGACTTCAAACAAGAGATAGGTTGAGAAGATGGGGCTGTGTAGAAGATGATACTTGTCCACTGTGCAATACAGAAGTAGAGACTACTGATCACCTATTCTTTACATGTACATTCTCTACACAAATTTAGACTGCTATGCTAGAATGGATGAGGATCTATAGACTGGTGATGACATGGGAGCATGAACTGAAATGGGCTGAACAGCATTGTTGTAGAAGAAGTGCAAATGCTGAGATATACAGGATGATGCTAGCTGGGAGCATATACTATGTATGGCAAGAGAGGAATGCATGAGTTTTTCAGGAAACACAAAGAAGTGCAGAAACAATTACTAGACTTCTAGTACAGGATTTACACTGTAGAGGCACTGTAAGGCGAAGACTGAAGGGAAGGTTACTAGAATTGAATTGCTATCCCATTGTTCATTGATTGTATAGTGAGCCTAGGAGGGAAAGAGATACAGAAGAGATAACGTAGTCTGGGACTTATGTCCAGAACAAGCTATAGTAAGAAACTGCATGTAAATATTACTTGGTAATAAAATATTTAGTTACCAAAAAAAAAAAAGAGATTAATAAGTTCAAAATCGTAGTGACTAAGTTAATTAAGGTGCATATACGTACCAAAGAGGTCAAAAATAAAAGCTATTTTTTGAACACTTAACAGTGATATTATTATTTTGTGAAGCTCTTAAGGTGAATTATGCTTAGGTGGAGGATATACTAAAGGGATTGAAGAAATTTGTGCATATGTGATGTTATTTATAGTGGAAAAATAACAGCAAAAAAACAAAAATTTGGCAAATTAATATCGCAGTAGCCATGACGAGGAAAAAAAAGAATTCGACAAATTAATAAGTTCTCATGAATGTTCGGCAAGAATGGCGGTATCCATTTGGGTTTCTAATTGGCTTAAAGGATGTACAATGAGATGTGCAGAATTGAGCACACATCTAGCTTTACACTTCTCAATGGCGGGAGGGAGGGAGGGGCAGGGAGAGGAAATAAATTAAAAAAAGAAAGCATTGTGAATCAATCTGGGAAGAGTCTGTTTGACAGCTGTTGGCTAACACTCTGATCTAGCTTGATAACTGATATATTACGTGAATCCTATTGAGCATGGACCCTTGTAGGAGGCAAGAATGTCTTTAAAATTAAATTTAGCAGATCTCTAAGCTTCATGGATTGTAATTTGAAAGGAAAATTATCTTGATCGTTCTTAATAATCTTTGCTAGAGTCCTGTCACGACCCTAAACTCAGAGCCGATCGTGATGGCGCCTCTCGTGAAACAAGTCCAGCCGACACAACTCCCAATTCATTTTAAACAATTATAATCACACAATATAAGTCATTAACATGCTAGTAATCCCAAAATAGAAGTGGAAAGTACAATTTGCGAGAAAAAACCAACACAGACCGACATCGGGGTGTCACCAGTTATAAGCATCTAACATAAATCTCGAAATATGAAAAATGGACTACACAGTCTATTACAAAATCCAGCACGAGGGAAAGAAATAATGATCAGAGGGAGAAACACTGGGCTGCGAAGGCAGAGCAGCTACCTAGTGAACTTCGGAAATCTGCTGGACGCTATCAACCCTCGCTACCAGGACCTGAAGCGCCTGAATCTGCATGCAGGGTGTAGGGAGTAAAGTGAGTACTCCAACTCAGTAAGTAATAACAATAAATGAAGACTGAGCGATAAGAAATCACGAAAAATCACAACAACATGCTATAAAGAGGCAGAATACAATCAATAATGTGCAACAAAATAGTGAAATCTCATAAAACACTTTAGTTCAGTATAAGCTTCTTTAAAACACCTTTTTAAAAGTTAAACAAGTAAATAAAAAGGCAACTAGAAAGGATAAACACATAAAATCCGCCCCTCGGGCACAATGTCAACAGAATCAGCCCCTAAGGCAATAACATGGAACAACACCAGCCCCACAGGCTATATCTCATATCACAATGGGTACCCGCGCTCACTAGGGGTGTACAGACTCCGGGAGGGACCCCTTACTGCCCAAGCGTAATATCAAGTCATCGCGTGGCATAATCAATAGGCTCTCGGCCTCATATCAAGCGACCTCGTGGTGTACAACTCAGGCCCTCGGCCTCACAATCACAATCAGTACGATACTGCTGCGGCGTGCAGCCCGATCCCATAATAAACCTCACAACACAGGCCCTCGGTCCTACTCAGTCAGAAATCTCTAAAAGCCACTCGGGCACAGTAAAATATGATGCTCAGCCCAAAATATCATTTAAAGTGTTAAAACAGAGTAAACATGGCTGAGTTATGAAAACAAAATAATATAGCATGACTAAGTACAGATATAAAATAAAAACAGTGAGGAAATAGCAGTAAAAATCCCCTAAGGCCCCAAACAGTTGGCACGTGGCCCAAATATGGTATTCAGCCCAAAACATGATAACATCAAACCGTTTTCAATCAAATACGCGGTAAAAAAATCATTCGGAGTGGACTAGGTCACAATCCCCAATGGTATACGACCCCACGCTCGTCATCTAGCGTGTGCGTCACCTCAACATAGCACAACAATATGTAGTCCGGGGTTTCATACCCTCAAGAAAATATTTAAAATCATTACTCACCTCAATCCGGTCCAAACCCTAGCTCGCGATGCCTTTGCCCCTCGAATCAGCCTCCGGATGCTCCAAATCTAACCAAAATCAGTACATAACCATCAAAATATGTTAAGGGAACACAGTCCACTCAAAAGTAATCAAAATACCACGCAAATCCCCAAATTAATCGAACCCGACCCTCGGGTCCACGTCTTGAAATTCGAAAAATTTTACATCATTAGACTCCTTATTTCCCCACAAGTTCATACATATATCAAAATTACTAAAATCCGACCACAAATGACCACTCAAACCCTTGCTTAAAGGTCTCCAATCTCAAGCCCTAGTTTTTCTAATTTTTAACCCTTAATTTCATAAATTACAAGCCTAATCTGTGAAATAACACCATAGAAACGAGTTTTTGGTTCAACAATCTTACCTCAACGAAGCTCGCTTGAATTCCCTCTTCAAAATCTCCCAAAAAGATCCAAAATCGACTTGAAATGGTGAAGAAATAGCTCAAAATTGCGAAGGAAATCTTTTATACCTTCTGGCCCAGGCTTTTCGCACCTGCGATCCATTTCACGCTCCTGCGCAACCGCTTCTGCGGTCCGAGCACCGCTTCTGCAGTCATTACTTAAGTCACCTTCTGCACTTGCGACCTGACATCCGCTTCTGCGGGCCTGCAGGTGAGGTTCATGCCCCGCATCTGTGGTTTTCACTTACTTCTGCTTTGGTCGCATCTGCGGCTCCTAACTCGCTTCTGCGAAACCGCACCTGCGGTCCCCTTGCCGCAGTGGGGTTATGACAGAAATGGGAAAAACTTCAACTGCCAAAACGCAACTCAAACCTTCCGCCAACCATGCGAAATCACCTCGAGGCCCCCGGGACCTCAACCAAAAGCACCAACAAGTCCTATACCACTATCCATACTTATACCAATCTTCAAAACACCTCAAACAATATTGAATCAACCAAACACACCGGATTCAAGCCTAAGGTTTTAAAAATCTTCTGAATTACGCTTTTGATCAAAAAGTCTATTAAACCACATCCGAATGTCTCGAAATTTTGCACACACCTCCCAAATGACACACGGACCTATTGCAACTTCCGGAATTTTATTCCGGCCCCTATATCAAAATCTCACCTATCAACTGGAAAACGCCAAAATTTCAATTTCGCCAATTCAAGCCTAAATCTACTACGGACCTCCAAAATACATTCCGATCATGCTCCTAAGTCCCAAATCACCTAACGGAGCTAACCAAATCATAAAACCCTAATCCGAGTTCAAATACTAAAAAGTTAAGATTGAGTCAAACCTTTCAAATTTAAAGTTTCAAGCTGAGAATCGTCCTTCTATATCTATTCCGATTAACCTGAAAACCAAAACCGACGATTTACATAAGTCACAATACATAATACGGGGCTAGTCATGCGTGAGAACTGGCGAGCGAAGTGCAAAAGCTCAAAAGGCCAATCGGGTCGTTACACCTCCTTGGTAGTGTAGTCTGGAGTAGACTTCTTGGCTTACGCAGATGTTGGTGAGACCTGTCAAATGAAATAATAGATGCTAACTTCATCACTGTCGTGTTGTTGAATTCACCATGTGAATACTGGATGTTCTATTTTGCAATTAGGGTAAGGCTACGTACAATAGACCGTTTCCCGAAACAGGTGCTTATCTTACTCCATTGTATTCTGGAAGTACTGCAACTCCCCTTCACAATATTTTTCTTCCAATGTGAAAAACAAAGAATACTACTAGATTTATTTTTGGCACTCTTCTAGATTTTTTTTCTTTTGATTGATTCGTATTTATTAGCATTTTATAGGTGCTCCAGAACTTATCCTCACGTTGTGGTTTTTGGAGTGGCAAGGTTAGCTATTAGACTGACGAGACGAATTCAGATATGAACTGAGATGTGATTATGATGTATTTGCAGATATTTCTCTATATTTTTGGTCATATGGCTAAATATAGAATGATCATGGACAATGTACCAATGTCCTTTTGCACAAGATGAGAGTGTCTCATATTTCCCTTCGGCACATGTATAGAAAATTGTTATGTATGTCAAATAAAATAAATTTAATCACAAAATAATCATTCCAACTCTCACAATATTGGACACGTGCTGGCATGGGCCATCATATATAAAGAAGAGAATTTTTCATAAAGCACCATCTTTTAGTCCTAATTAATCATTTATAGATATCTTTTGCTATATTACGTTTTATAGATACCTTTTATGTTTTTATACAATGTATTTCATGTATTTAAGGTGTTGTATTCTTGAATACAAGAAAAAAAAAGAGGCGAAAAAATGGGAACTCCAGCTAATTGACTTCTATATTTACATGTATTCAAGCGGAATTTCTGTTGAATACAGTAACGCTTTGCACAATTTAAGGGAACGTATATTTGTTAAAAACGGAAGGAAATCAATCACATGATAGTCTCCTAATTTAACTCAAAGAACTAAAAGATTAAAAACTAATCTGTATTCTGGTCAAAGAATTGAACAAGAAAACGTGAAAAGAAGGAGGAACAAAAAAAATACAACTGCATTTTTTAAAAGAATACAGGTCAGTAGCACTTTTTGTAAATTTAATACACCAAAATACAACTGAATACATATTGATAATACATTTAAATACAACTAACTAATACTAAATACAGTTGAATACAATTGTGTCTTCGACATGAACACTCTTCGACATGAACACTCCTAAAATCGAACGGTGCTCGTGTGCATTCTAATTCCATAGCCATCGGCATCGTAGAGAGTCAAACTAATGTTTGAGTCAGTTCCAGCCTTTATAATTGATCCAGTTCGAACATAAGATGTGTACACACAATCATCTTCCTGCATTTTTAAATCAAATTTGGGTAAGAAACTAGGGTTTGTGGGAGAAGAGAGTCTGGTCGTATGCAAACAGAGAGAGATTGTATTAGGGTTTGTAGATACGCTGTAATTATGTGAGAGAAAATATAAAAAGGCAGAGAGAAAAATAATAGTTAGCATATATGGTGCATTAATTGTAGGATGCAACTATATTTAGATTTTTTGCTATAAAGGATAAAATGTATTTATAGGATGTAATATTTTAAAATGATATTTATTATTAATAAATAAGGTACTAAGGTTTTCTATTGGGTGTAAAAATTAATAGTAGTGTAAAACAATTTTGCTAGAAGGA
This sequence comes from Nicotiana glauca, assembly GCA_026770625.1. Lineage (NCBI taxonomy): Eukaryota > Viridiplantae > Streptophyta > Magnoliopsida > Solanales > Solanaceae > Nicotiana > Nicotiana glauca. The sequence continues at coordinate 96,260 of MU772543.1, read as the reverse complement.
TTCAAAATACAAAGAATTACCTGTACAAAGAAGTCAAATAAATTCAAACATATTATAAAGTGTAATATGGAGTGGCTCTCCCACTTTGGTGTGGCTGGCACATATTTGGAGTGGGCGCACTGCGACAGTAAAAAAATTTCTTAAAATAAATTACAGGGAGTGAGCGAGTCGACGCGGTTTCTCTTCCACCAAAAGTTGGAAAAGCCTTGTTCATTTTGGAGGCCCACTTCCACTTATTTAAAAGCACAAGTGGGCGTGACAATATAATCCAAACGAAGTCCCTATGTACATCATTTTAGGATAATTCTTCGTACGGAAAAGGGCCTGATATATTCCTCTACTTTGTTTTATTGTTCAATCTTATTTTCTGTTATACTTTCCGTCCAAGTTTACCCCCGCCGTCCATCAAAGTTTTATATTTGCCCATATTTTAACGGTCGGGACACGTGACACATTCTGAATACTGAAAAAGGCCTGATATATCCCTATACTTTATTTTATTGTTCAATCATATCCCTCGTTATACTTTCCGTTCAATTTTACCCCTGCCGTCCATCAAAGTTCTATATTTGCCCCTATTTTAACGGCCGAGACATGTGGCATATTTTAGGAGAAAGAACCAGTACAAAAACAAAAAAACTCCAAACCGTCCTAGAACCCATGACCCGCATGCTCATTTTTCCTCTCTTAATTTTTTTCCAAACTTCTCTTAAATAAAAAAATTTAATCCGTGTAAGAGATTATCTTAGTCTGTCAAAGAGATGAGGTTCAAAGACACAAAGTTCTATCATCTCTTTGCTTGTTGCCACCATTTTTTTCATTTACTTCTATTTTCTTACTCCTCACTCCCTTACATTTTTTTTCTTCCTCTTGTTATCACTTAATGAAACTCCACCTTTGAAAACAAAACTGCTCGAAGTCGCCCACAATTTCTTGCATATGTATTTTCTTTCAATCTCATTGATTTTAAGAAAAAATTAAAATAGGTGTGGCAGAAAATTTGAAGCTTCAGACGGGCTTCATGGAATTCTTTCTCCGGCGATCTCAAAACAACGATAGGAGGTTGGGTCCAATTTCGAACAGTTCAACGAAGCTGCGGAAGTAATTTCTACGACTAAAATAAATATAGTAAGATTTCATACATGCCCAAGTACTCAAGACCATTCACGAAGTCACGTTGGCGCCGGAAATTGTGTCTTTGAACCTCATCTCTTTGTCAGACTAAGATAATCTCTTACACGGATTAAAAAATTTTATTTAAGAGAAGTTTGAAAAAAAATAAGAGAGGAAAAATGAGCATGCGGGTAATGGATTTTAGGGCGGTTTAAAGTTTTTTTGTTTTTTTACTAGTTCTTTCTCCTAAAATATGCCACATGTCCCGGCCGTTAAAATAGGGGCAAATATAGAACTTTGATGGACGGTAGGAGTAAACTTGGGCGGAAAGTATAACGAGGGATAAGATTTAACAATAAAATAAAGTATAGGGATATATCAGGCCCTTTTCCGTATTCAGAATGTGCCACGTGTCCCCGCCGTTAAAATAGGGGCAAATATAGAACTTTGATGGATGGCAGGGGTAAACTTGGACGGAAAGTATAACGGGGGACAAAATTGAACAATAAACAAAGTAGAGGGATATATCAGGATCTTTTCCGTTCTTCATATGTTTTAAGGCATTCCTATCAAATAGTAAAAATAGCACGACATAGCCAGTTTTCGGACTGGTCAATCAAAAATACCCAGTATTTACCAAGTCAATGAAAAATAGCCACTATTTTGCTGCAATAGATACCAGTCTAGCATAATATACTGGGGTTCGGTGCACTTGTATATGAACTCCAGCATATTATGCTGGACCGATATACTTTGCTAGCTCTAGTATAATATACTGGAGACTGGAGCACCGGTGCTCCAAACTCTAGTATATATACTGGACCATTATACTTGTTGGAACTTCAGTATATTATGCTGGAGTCCTAGTGTACTTATGCTGGAACTCCATCATATTATGCTGGAGTTCCAGCATACTTATCCTGGAACTCCAGTATAATATGTTGGAGTTCAAGTATACTTATGCTAGAACTCCAGCATAATATACTGGAGTATTTTCCGGGTTTTGAACAGTGTTTTCGTTCAGATTTATCTTTACATAAAAAGTAGCTAAATTTCGATTACTTTTGAAATTGGGTTATTTTTGAACGACCAGTTGTAAATCTGGCTATTTTTGAATTTCTCCCTATCAAATAGTATGAATATTTTATACAAAATTCTCAACATATGATAAATTATTTGTGTTTGAGTAGTACCTCGTCTTGATAAATTATAAACCTTATGCTATTATAACATAGGATTTTCTTAATTCCATTTTTATATTTGAAAGTAACAATTTGGGCATAATTGTTATTTCAATATTTGTAAGTACTAAAATTACAATTTGTAACTATTAATTTGATCATGAGCAATATATGCCCCCCACCAAAAGTTAGGCTGTATTTACTGTGCAAGGGAGTAATAGCTCCACTTTGAAGGAGAGCATCAAAGATTGTGATAAGATGGATAGAAAATCGATTTGAACGAGAACAACCAAAGATTATGATAAAATGGATAGAAGATCGATCGTAGACTACTAGAGATCTCGCCTTTGGCCACTGAGAATGGAAAAATTCTGGCGGGAAGTGCTTTTTCTTTACTGAGCTTTACGCATAAATTTGGATTAATCCTAAGTTGAATATAGTTTCTTGTAGAAGTGACAAGGAAAAGTTGTTGATAGTAGCTACATTTCTGCAGAAGGCAGTAGAAGAAGACAAATTCAAAGAATGGGCATTAGCTATAACAACAATTGACCCCTTCTTTCTTACTTGCGTGCACTTTTTGAACTAGAGGCCAATAGGCCATGCATTTACTTGGCCTTCCAAGTTCCACCTAACTTTCCAATTCTTTTCTCCTGCACCCTTTCTCTTTCTTGGAGTGACCGATTGAGAGAGATGATTTCATTTGTGAGTAAAGTTTTTAATAATTCAATTGGGATTAGTAGTTTTCGTACTAACTAAGACCAATATTTTCCTTATTCTTTCTTACTTAAATATATTACCATGTACTGAGTTTCGATATACAAAGCATCTCGTATTTATGCCGCACCGTAAAAGAGGTGATGTAGATAGCCTATCCTACTGCATGCATTTGTGAAGAATGAAACTTTCTATCACGACCCGAATTTCCCACCCTCAGGAGTCGTGATGGCGCCTACTAATGAGAGCTAGGCAAGCCAACCCTTAACAACTTTTTTCGTTAACTGATTTATTTCTTTTAACAATTATCAGTAATATCATGAAAATAACGGAATAAAGTAAATAAGCGGAAGTCTTAAATTAAAGAATCTGAATAATAATGCTGAAAATCAACATAACCACCCAAGAACTGGTGTCACATACTCACGAACCACTAAGAGTACTAAATACAACCGTTTGAAAGAAAAGTACAAACTGTTTGTCTAGAATACATGAGATAATAGACTGAAATAAAAAGATAGAGGAGACGCCGGGCATGCGGACGTCTGCAAGGCTACCTCGGTGTCTCGCTGGACTGAAGGCTAACTCCCACGCTACTGTTGTTGTCCAATGCCTGGATCTGTGCAAAAGAGCACAGAGTATAGTATCGGCACAACCGACCACATGTGTTGGTAAGTGTCTAGCCTAACCCCGACGAATTAGTGACGAGGCTAGACCAGACCACCACATAAACCTGTGCCGTTATATATATACAGCGGAAATAGAGATACAGAGATAACCAATCAATATGGGAGGGAGAGCATGTTGTGGGGAAAATAACAACTCCGAATAAAATCACCAAATAATGAAGGAAAACAACATAGCTCAATCATAAACAAAGCATCGAAAATCAATAAGTGCACGGCATCACCCTTCGTACTTTTACTCCCATCCTTACCAAGCAATGATATGACAAAATGTGCACGGCATCACCCTTCGTGCTTTTACTCTCTTCCTCACATGTAATTAATAGAACTGGCACGGAATGGTACATCGTGTGGCACAGCATCACCCTTCGTGCTTTACTCTCTTTCCTCACAATAAGCAAATAATGCACGGCATCACCCTTCGTGCTTTACACTCTTTTCTCACAATAAACAAACAATGCACGACATCACCCTTCGTGCTTTAACATTCTTCCTCACCCAAACAACAATCACAAACAAGGGTAAGGAAATAAATAAAATAATAATAAAAATCCCAGCAAGGGAACACAATTGAAATAATTAAATCCCGCAAGGGCACAACATCAATAATCTCAACGTCCCGGCAAGAAAAAATAACCAATAAGCAACAATATCCCGGCAAGGAAACAATTTTAAATATTGTCTCTCTTTCTTTCAATTTTATTTCATATCTCACTTTTCCACTTGAGCCAATGCTCCAAAGGACCATTTCATATACGTCCACAATTTCAATATGACTTGAGCCAGTGCTCCTCGATGTTCATAGGTCACAATTTCCTTTCACAAGCTTTTCACAACAAATAGGAATCATCACCAAGGCAAGAGATATACAACAAAAGCAAGATATTCACAATTTAAAGACTCACAGTCATGCTAGATACCACCGTATAGATACTCGTCACCATGCCTATACGTCGTACTCGACAATTACCACATAGCAAATAGGACTCAACTCCTAATCCCTCAAGCTAGGGTTAGACCAAACACTTACCTCAAACTTTCACGACCAAATCAATCATCAATAACTGCCTTTCCTCACGTATTTGGCTCTAAATCAATCGTATCTATACAATAATGACTTCAATACATCAATAAATGCTAAACAATATGAACCCAATGCCTAATTATAGTTTTTTTATTATTTTTCCCAAAAATTGAAAAATCGACCCCGGGCCCGCTTGGTCAAAACATGAGGTTCGGACCAAAATCATATCACTCATTCACCCACGAGCCCGAATATATTTTTTTTTTCAAATTCGACCCCAAAAACGAGGCTAAATCAAGAAAAATCAAAAAGCCCTAACTCTACCCAAATCCCCAATTTCTATCCTTAATTACATGTTTTAGGCCTAGGATTTCAATAGATGATGATGGAAAATGAAGAAAACGAGTTAAACAATGTTTACCCAAGAAACTTTGGTGAAGAAATGCTCCAAAAAGTCGCCCTAGAACCTTGGAGAAGAAGGAGTTCATGAAGTGTTATGAAAATCCCGTCACTGGTTCTGTTTTGGGTTTTAAAAATAACTGGGGAAAATTTCCCTTCGCGTTCGCGACTGGCTGGTCGCGTTCGCGAAGGGTTGCACTTAACAGACCATCGCGATAGCGAGAAGGAGAACGCGAACGCGGAGAGTAAAAAGGTTGTGGCCCAGAAATTGACCTACGCGAACGCGTGCGCCATCATGCGAACGTGATGAAGGACTCCTGCAAAGCTACGCGAACGCGAGCATATTTATGCGAACGCGAAGAGGAAAAGAAGGCTAATCCCTCAGGGTCAAATAATCCTACGCGAACACGAGGGCAGGATGCGAACGCGAAGAAAGAAAATCTTGAAGCTTCGCGAACGCGGGAAATGGATCGCGAACGCGAAGGAGAAATGGCGTCTGCAACAGCTGAAGAAAAATCTGCTACTTTCATAAGTTCGAAACCACTCCGGAACACCTTTGAAACACTCCCGAGCCCTCGGGACTCCTAACCAAACACATACATTAACTCAACAATATCCTACGAACTTAACCGTACGATCAAATCGCCAAATTAGCATCAAAAATAATGAATCAAACCTCAAAATCAAAAGTTTTTCTTCAAGTTCCACCTAACTTTCCAATTCTTTTCTCCTGCACCCTTTCTCTTTCTTGGAGTGACCGATTGAGAGAGATGATTTCATTTGTGAGTAAAGTTTTTAATAGTTCAATTGGGATTAGTAGTTTTCGTACTAACTAAGACCAATATTTTCCTTATTCTTTCTTACTTAAATATATTACCATGTACTGAGTTTCGATGTACAAAGCATCTCGTATTTATGCCGCACCGTAAAAGAGGTGATGTAGATAGTCTATCCTACTGTATGTATTTGTGAAGAATGAAACTTTCTATCACGACCCGGATTTCCCACCCTCGGGAGTGTGATGGCGCCTACTAATGAGAGCTAGGCAAGCCAACCCTTAACTACCTTTTTCGTTAACTTATTTACTTCTTTTAACAATTATCAGTAATATCATGAAAATAACGGAATAAAATAAATAAGCGGAAGTCTTAAATTAAAGAATCTGAATAATAATGTGGAAAATCAACATAAGCTCTACCAAGAACTGGTGTCACATACTCACGAACCACTAAGAGTAGTAAATACAACCGTTTGAAAGAAAAGTACAAACTGTTTGTCTCGAATACATGAGATAACAGACTGAAATAAAAGATAGAGTAGACGTCGGGCCAGCGGATGCCTGCAAGGCTACCTCGGTGTCTCGCTAAACTAAAGGCTAACTCCCACGCTACTGCTGTTGTCCAATGCCTGGATCTGTGCAAAAAAGCACAGAGTGTAGTATCAACACAACCGACCCCATGTGCTAGTAAGTGTCTAGCCTAACCCCGACGAAGTAGTGACGAGGCTAGACTAGACCACCACATAAACCTGTGCAGTTATATATATACAGCGAAAATAGAGATACAGAGATAACCAATAAACATAGGAGGGGGAGCATGCTGTGGGAAAAATAACAACTCCGAATAAAATCACCAAATAACGAAGGAAAACAACATAGCTCAATCATAAACTAAGCATCGGAAATCAATAAGTACACAGCATCACCCTTCATGCTTTTACTCTCATCCTTACCAAGCAATGATATGAAAAAATGTGCACGGCATCACCCTTCATGCTTTTACTCTCTTCCTCACATGTAATCAATAGAATTGGCACAGAATGGTACATCGTGCGGCATGGCATCACCCATCGTGCTTTACTCTATTTCCTCACAATAAGCAAATAATGCACGGCATCACCCTTCGTGCTTTACACTATTTTCTCACAATAAACAAACAATGCATTGCATCACCCTTCGTGCTTTAAAACTCTTCCTCACCCAAACAACAATCACAAACAAGGGTAAGGGAATAAACAAAATAATAATAAAAATTTTGGCAAGGGAACACAATTGAAATAATTAAATCCCGGCTAGGGAACAACATCAATAATCTCAACGTCCCGGCAAGGAAAAATAACCAATAAGCAACAATATCCCGGCAAGGAAATAATTTTAAATACTGTCTCTCTTTCTTTCAATTTTATTTCATATTTCACTTTACCACTTGAGCCAATGCTCCAAAGGGTTCAACCATTTCATATACGTTCACAATTTCAATATAACTTGAGCCCCTGCTCCTCGATGTTCATAAGTCTCAATTTCCTTTCATAAGTTTTTCACAACAAATAGGAATCATTACCATGGCAAGAGAAATACAACAAAATCAAGATATTTATAATTTAAAGACTCACGGTCATGCTAGACACCAACGTATAGATACTCGTCACCATGCCTATACGTCGTACTCGACAATTACCACATAGCAAATAGGACTCAACTCTTAATCCCTCAAGCTAGCGTTAGACCAAACACTTACCTCAAACTTCCACGACTAAATCAATCCTCAATAACCGCCTTTTCTCTCGAATTTGGCTCCAAATCAATCGTATCTATACAATAATGACTTCAATACATCAACAAATGCTAAACAATACGAACCCAATGCCTAATTATAGCTTTTCCATCATTTTTACCAAAAAACTCAAAAATCGACCCTGGGCCCGCTTGGTCAAAATACGAGGTTCGGACCAAAATCATATTACCCATTCACCCACGAGCCCGAATATATAATTTATTTTTAAATTCAATCCCAAAACGAGGTCTAAATCAAGAAAAATCAAAAAGCTCAAACTCTACCCAAATCCCCAATTTCTACCCTTAATCACATGTTTTAGGCCTAGGATTTCAATAGATGATGATGGAAAATGAAGAAAACGAGTTAAACAATGTTTACCCAAGAAACTTTGGTGAAGAAATGCTCAAAAAGTTGCCCTAGAACCTTGGAGAAGAAGGAGTTCGTGAAGTGTTATGAAAATCCCATCACTAGTTCTGTTTTGGGTTTTAAAAATAACTAGGCAAAATTGCCCTTCGTGTTCGCGACTGGCTGGTCGCGTTCGCGAAGGGTAGCACTTAACAGACCATCGCGATCGCGAGAAGGAGAACGCGAACGCGGAAAGTAAAAAGGTTGTGGCCCAGAGATTGACCTACGCGAACGCATGGGCCATCACGCGAACGCGATGAAGGACTCCTACAAAGCTACGCGAACGCGAGCATATGTATGCGAACGTGAAGAGGAAAAGAAGGCTAATCCCTCAGGGTCAAATAACCCTACGCGAACGCGAGGACAGGATGCGAACGCGAAGATAGAAAATCTTGAAGCTTCGCGAACGCGAAGAAGAAATGGGGTCTGCAACAGCTGAAGCAAAATCTGCTATTTTCATAAGTTCGAAACCACTCCGGAACACCTCCAAAATACTCCCGAGCCCTCGGGACTCCAAACCAAATACATACACTAACTCAACAACATCCAACGAACTTAACCGTGCGATCAAATCGCCAAATTAACATAAAAAATAATGAATCAAACCTCAGAATCAAGAGCTTTTCTTCAAACTTCATTAAGTTTTAAATTTAGAACTTTAAGTCCGAAACATGTCAAACGAAGTTCGATTTCAACCAAACTTTACAGAAACATCTTAAATTACATATAAGACCTATACCGGCCGTCGGAACCAAAATACGGGCCCGATACCAATACGTTCTAATCAATTTTCATTTCAATTTTTCTTAATAATTTCAAGAAAATAGTTTCCTTTAAAAATTTATTTCTCGGGCTCGGGACCTCGGAATTCGATTCCGGACATACGCCCGAGTCCCATATTTTTCTACAGACCCTCCGGGATAGTCCAATCACGAGTCCGGGTCCGTTTGTCCAAAATATTGATCGAAGTCAAATTTATTCATTTTAACACCAAAAATTAGCATTTTTCATAGAATTTCACATTTAAGCTTTCCGGCTACGCGCCCGGACTGTGCACGCAAATCGAGGTGCCTCTAAATGAGGTTTTCGAGGCCTCGGAAGCACAGAATGCATCAGAAAATAGGTGATGACCCTTTGGGTTGTCACACTTTCTGATCACGCCTAACTTTAATCTTAAAAAGGATAAGCGGTCGGTGCAAATATAATCCGGTCTAAAAGTCTGGAGTCGAATCTTACAGAGAACTAAGGCTTTGCTATATCTGTTTAATATCACTAAGAAGACAAGTTTGAACAATTTTCTAAATTATAAAGATTGAGATTTATATTTCTAACTAATTAATTAGCAAATATTATAAAGCGGTAAAATTATCAACTAACGGGACAAAGGGTTGGAGACTAAATTAAGGATGTCTAGAGTTATGATTTTCCCAAATATTGGAATCCTTACAGCTATGTTCCCTACAATTTCGCCGATGTATTCTCTACTGATCGTGAGCACTTTAGGTGCCTTAATTCTCTCTCTAGAAACTACAATAATTTACTAGACATATTCTTTCGAACTACATTAGTTGGCTTTATCTAACCGCTCATTATGACCACGTCAAGACTTTGTTATTTTTAAACATACCTTTAAACCCGTTGTATTGATTTCTCACATATGTTAGGAGTGGCATTGTTCAACAACCACCTAAATATGTATCCTTTCTCAAGCAACACATAATAAATAGACACAGTCAATCGATGTCCATTCAATAAACAACAATAAACATGTAGTTGAATAAGTAGAGAAATCCAACGGCTCAATTATATAAAAATATAACAAGAATTTATCCTACAAAAGGTTCCATCAAAACCCTAGATAACAAATTAACTATTCATAATAGTATGTAAAACTACAGTACTAAGAGTCATAACCAACAATGAAAAAATAGAAAGAGGAAGGAAAAACTCGTAAAAGAATTTCCCGCCTTGCTCTTATTGTGTCTCTGCCTCCTTAGGTCAAATCTGTCTCAATAGTATGTCCAACCTCCTCAAAATACCGTTTTTCATGTATATATACCAAGTAGGTTCGGGCCCAAACAATTATACCTTCTCCTACGCGAAAAGAGATAATTTTTCAGGTATGGACGCTCGCGGCTGCGGTCCGAGCGCTGTATTTTCCCAGTGCACTGCCTCAGTCCGCGTCCAGGTCCGCTGTCGCAGTTTCGACCGTATTTTTCACCATGTTGCTTTGGAATTTGGAAAATGCCAAACATGCAAGTTGTATTCCTTTGAGTTAGCTCTCCAACTATATATTATATAGCCCAAATGGAGCTCATAGCAAAGAGTTATGTCTATTTTACTATATAGTGCGCAATATGCCTATTCGAGTCTTCGTATGTTCTTAACTATCAAATTTGACCCTGAACACGATCCCAGCTTATTTCCTTGGGCTTTTACTCATACTTCAAAGCTCCAAATCACTTGAATTCATTCCACAACATCTATATAGCTCGGAATCACTCCTACAAGGCATAAAACACACAATTAGTGCAAAATACTAGCGATTTAAGCGCAAACTCAACTAAAGTACAACAAATTAGAGTGTAATAATCGACTAAAATACGTAATTATAGCCTATCATCACTTTCTAAATGATCAGGCAACGTGTAACGTGTACATAAAGATAGCCTCGCGTATTGGGATATTAGCTTCATGTGATAGTTGCATACATCATCTTATTTAAAGCGTTTATAAGAAGTACCCATCATCAAATTTCAAGAAGATGAGTCTAAAAGTTTTAACTTTTAATACATTGTTACTGAATATGGAATAGCTGTTCAGATTGCTGTGTTCGTTGGAATAATATATAAAGATGAAAACGAGTTAAAATGGAATTTCTCTGGCCACAGATAATTGGATAGGGCAGGCAATCCTTGTCAACTTAATTCGGACGGATTCTACGATGTGTGCAATATCATGGTTGTTTTACAAACAGTAGTAATTGGCCGCTCTTGTGGTTGCATGGACGCCAACTGTACAACGGGTCTCCCATCCTGGGCGAAGCTAGGTGTTGGCAAATTTGATTATATCCTTTTGTCGATAAGTTGTATTGTACAAATAAAATAAAATGTACAAAATATTTTTTGTTACGGTTTCAAATTCCTTACACGATTTAGTAGTTTTAAATCGACTTTATATGCATTTCTGAATTCGCAACTGCTTTCATCCACCATACCCTTGTATTGGTCTAAATTTAGTGACCTGGTAACAACAGATAAGCAAGATCGAGGACGAGATCGACCACGGCACAATAGTGGGAGGCCATCCTCAGGAAGGTTATTGTCAGGAACGAGTAGCTGGAATAAAGAGATAACGGAAAGATATATTAGAAATAGGCATAAAAAATATTTCTTTAGATATTTCTTATTTTTTACTTTTTAGGATTGAAATACCCCTTATAAATAGGAAGAGAGAAAGAACAAAGGGGGTATCGTCACTTTTTCTGATAAGCACACATTGTAAAAAGTTGACTTGCGAGATACAAAAGTTGTCTTGCTCATTGATTATCTTATTCAAGTGCACGCTATTTAATCTTTGTTCACAAAATCCAAAGATTCCCTAACCATCTTCACTCCTCATCTTTCCACGTTGTTGTCAGGAGAAAGAATCATTCAAATCATATAATAATTAGGTAGTAGATTCTTTCTTATTACATTTATTGTTATTGTCCACATTTATTGCATGTTCATGTTATCATATTCATTGAATACAAACGTGATATTTAACGCTATCAAACGTCATTCATCTTACCGATTTCCTACAATATTTGATCTAGAATTTATTATTTTTAACTAAGATTCATCCTTCATTTCATCATTAATTAGTTTAACAAAAAGGCTCAACACTTTTTGGTCAAACAATTTGGCGCCGTCTGTGGGGAGTTTTTTAGTTAAAACTTTTAGTTTTTTCTATATCATAAAGGACAACCATCTTTTTCTCGTTGATACAAACTAATAATGGTAGGGAAAGGAGAAGAAAGATAGAAAGCAATACTGGGTATCACTACCAACATCTTAAACACCATCAACGAGGATGACAGAGGAGACGAGGAGAATGAGACGCCGAATGCTACACCCAGGCGGAGTGATTCACCTCCCTCTCATGGGAGTGTAACTGCTTCGCGCGAAAAGGGAGCTTCCATGTCCAGAGATGAGGAAGCACAACCCGTAGTGAAGAAATTACTGGAAGAGTGACTGACCAACACTCTAAATAACATACTTGACAAACCCGCTCAGCGGGCAAACAATGACGTCATACAAATGGATACCATAGCGATTGCCGACAAGCCACCCGCTCGTCCAACAGGTAATACTCATGTTGCTGTTGACGCGGGTAATGATGCACTTGCAACCATTCTAAAGAAAATGGAAGAAATGGAAAATGAGAACAAGGAGCTCCACGACCAGATGAGGAAACATCAAGAAAGGGTCGATAAAATACCGGGCGTCCCAAAACTGCTACCAAAATGAGACGTCGGTCGATTCGTCGAATAACCATACAGCGAGGAGGCAGCCCAACATGCCATACCCAAAACCTTTAAGATGCCACCATACTTGAAGATATATGATGGCACGACGGATCCCGAAGATCACATCATTCATTACCTTACAGCAGTAAAAGATAACGACCTCTCAGAGGAGCAAGTGCCGTCAGTGCTGCTAAAAAAGTTTGGCGAGACCTTAACCGAGGGAGCCTTAACTTGGTACTCAAAAATTACCAGCACAATCTATAACAACATTCGAGGAAATGGCCGACAAGTTCGTCACCACCCACGCTGGGGCTAAAAAAGCGAAAGCCAGGGTAAATGATATATTTGCCGTTAGGAAATCGCCTGGCGAGGGACTCAGGGACTTTTTAGCCCGGTTTAACGGAGTAAGAATGATATTACCAAATATATCGGAAGGGATGGCGGTGGCAGCTTTCCAGAATGGGTTGAACAGGAATGGGTCAAGAGCGACAAGAAAACTATTAAGCAGACTCCTAAAATACCCTCCCACCACTTGGGAAGAAATTCACAACGCCTCTTGCTCCCAGGTGAGAGAAGACAAAGACGACCTTAACGATTTGATACAATGGTTAACATTGGTCCAAATAGAATCGAGCAAAGACCGTTGCAATGACGGTCGAAGGGATCAGTAAAGACCTTGCCTCAACCGAGACCTTGGTATTGGCGTTGGCGTTGGTCATAGCTTCACATAAGCTTAGACCCTATTTTCAATGCCACTCCATATCGGTGGTAACGACCTTTTCCCTACGAGGCATCCTATATAAACCCGAGCTATCAGGGAGATTGACCAAATGGGCCATAGAATTGAGCGAGCATGATATAACATATCAGCCGCGAACAACTATAAAATTGCAGGTACTTGACGACATCGTCGCCGATTTCAGTGCCAAAATAATAATTAAGGTCGAACAAGAAACTTCTCTTACCTCGTCAAGTCTACCCGACCTATGGTTCCTATACACCGACGGTGTATCCCATGCGTAAGGATCTGGACTGGGACTCGTACTCGAGGTCCCTATAGGCGAAGTCATTTGCCAATCCTTATGGTGACCTGATATGACTAACAATAAAGCCGAGTGTGAGACCATAATTGCAGGATTAAAGCTAGCTCTCAAATATAGAGTGCGTCGAGTTGTCCTTAAATGCGCTCACAACTCATTGTCAACCAAGTCACAGGGACTTTCCAAATCAAAGAGAAAAGGCTACAAAAGTACCAGGAAGAAATTCATAAACTGCTACCAGAATTCGACGAATGTCGACTCGATCAGATACGTCGAGCACAAAACATCGAGTCAGAAGGTCTCACCAAGTTAGCAGCAGCCACCAAAAACATCATGAAGGAAAACATGGTCACCCTACTTCACTCATCAATAGACCAACTCGAGGTACACTCTGTAAATTTGACTTGGGACTGGCACAATCGTATTATAATATATTTTCAGGAAGGAGTACTCCCAGCAGACAAAAAGGAAGCCAAAAAGCTTCAAATGCAGACGGCCAGGTACAACATCATAAATCATGACCTATACAAAAGAATGTTTGGGGGACCCTTGGCGAAATGCCTAGGGTCGAATCAAACAAGATGTGTGCTCGAGGAAGTACACGAAGGCCACTGCAGTGCCCATACCGGCAACCGAGCCCTCGTCAGATGCCTCATTCAAGAAGGATATTATTGGCCCACAATGAAGAAGGAAGTCGCCGTTTACATCAAGAAGTACGAACAATGCCAGAAATATACTCTTATGATACACCAAGCGGGCGAGCACCTCCACTTTGTTACATCGCCATGGTCGTTCATCAAATGGGGAATGGACATCATTGGACCCCTCCCATCAGGGTGAGGTAATGTACGTTTTCTTTTGGTTTTAACTGACTATTTTTTCAAATGAGTAGAAACATGTGCTTTCACTCGGAAGTCATCACATTCATATGGAGAAACATCATATGCCGCTTCGGCATCCCTAAAGAAATTACTTGTGATAATGGACCCCAATTCACCAGAAAGAAGACCGCCGAGTTCTTCAGAAAATGGCACATCAAGTGAATACTCTCCATGCCATATCACCCTGCTGGTAACGACCAGGCTGAATACTCTAACAAAATAATACTGAATATCCTAAAGAAAAAGCTTGAGGACGCCAAGGGACTATGGCCAAAATTACTACCTGAAGTACTGTGGGCATACCGCACCACTCCAAAAACAAGCACAGGAGAAGCGCCATAATCAATAGTCTACGGGACTGACGCCATGATACTAGTCGAGGTCGGGGAAACCAATTTGAGATACTCAACGAAAGCAGACAAAGCAATGACGAGAACATCAAACAAGACCTCGACGAAGCAGAGGAGCGAAGAGACATGGCTTACATAAGAATGGTATCCCAAAAGCAACAAGAAGAACGGTACTACATTAAAAAAGCCCAAAGTACGACCACTCAAAGTCGGAGACTATTTACTCAAGGACAAAACACAAACAAGCAAAGATTTGAGAGAAGGCAAACTAGGCACCAATTGGGATGGGCCATACAAAATCACGGCAGCAGCAAACAAAGGATCATTCCAACAAGAAACAATGGAGGGAAAGCTACTATAAAACAATTGGAACAAAACTCATCTCAAATACTTCAACTTCTAAAAATAGACACCCTCCACGTCGTAATCTTTTTCCCTCACCCGGGTTTTGTCCCAGTTTTGTTTTCTCGTGGAGGTTTTTAATGAGGCGACAAAGGGAAAGTCTCGAAGTTCAAGTATAATTCATTGCCTAGCCTGCCGACTACTTCTCCAGGCCGAATGATGAAGGGACTGGATACATGGGAACTTCTTCAATATATGTATGAAACAAACAGAAACATGTAATATTCTCCAATGAATGAAATAAAGTAGCATCTTTACTCTCCACCAAGTCTTTTTACACTCTACAGTCGAGATCGCTCGAATTGTTTTACGTTCGACCTTGCTCGAATTATTTTATGTTCGACCTTGCTCGAATTATTTTACGTTCGTCCTTGCTTGAATTGTTTTACATTCGACCTCGCTCGAATTATTTTACATTCGACCTTGCTCCAATTATTTTACATTCGACCTCGCTCGAATTACTTTATATTCAACCTTACTCGAATTATTTTACATTCAACCTCGCTCCAACTATTTTACATTTGACCTCACTCGAATTAATTAACATTCGACTTTGCTCGAATTACTTTACCTTCGACCCCGCTCGAACTACGTAATATTCGACCACGTTCAAAATCTTCAATGATCGACCTCGTCGAACGTTGATCTCATCAAAAAATCAAGGACTTCCCCACATAGCAAAAAGAAAAGAGAACGAAAATCAAGAAATACATAGCAAAGAGGGAGTTGTTCCATTACAAATGTCAAATTACAATACCTTTTACAAAGGGCCCAAAGACGCCCTCACAAAATTAGCAAAACAAAACAAAAACTAAGTATGACGGCTTTACGATGCGTCATCCCCATCGGGATACTCATCATCATACCAAGAATCGGAGGTGAGCCTATCCACATCATTGTCAACATCATCTCCACCAGGCGTACCAGAGTCATAACCACAAGTTTCACGGGTCGTGCCTTGACATATCGCCCTCGAGTTCTACTTTGGAAATTTTCTTGACGGATTTTAAAAACTTATACACATCAAGTTGAGCCTCGACGTGAACCCACATCTCATACAACTCCTGCGCCACACCGGGATCAATAGAAGTATAAGACGTAGATGGTTTTGAGTACCATCGTACCTCTTCAACCTTCAAAGTAATGACCTGCTCATTCAATTCAGACAACTCCACCTCTAGATCCTGGATCTGCTCTTCTAACGCCACCTTAAGCACCGCTATCTCCACCTCATTATCCCGCTCGGACCTACAAATGCGGAGGGCATCTTCTAAGGCTGTCGTTTCAGCCATAGTGGCCACACTACCTTTTTCGGCACGAGTCAATTCTTTGTCCTTGGCGCTCAACTCGCCCCTTAGATCGACAGCCTTCGCCTCCCTCTTCCCAAGTTTAGTATTCAAGGATGCCACCTGCGTTTGAAGGTCATCATTCTCAGCCATCACCCCCTTGCTCACCACGAGCTCGTCCCCCTTGGCCTTTAGAGCTACCTCGAGCTCGATGTACATACTGATGGCTCTCATTAGCTCATCATCCCTCTATCTTCGTATTTCTTTGTTGGCTTATAATCTTTTTGTTTAAGCCCATCACGAAGCGACTGAAATTCACCATCCTGGTTGAGAAAGTTGACCAGAGTCCGGTGCTTAGTACAGTACTCCCTATATTTGGAGTCATCTTCTTAAAAATGGTCGTCCTCCGATCCTCCCTCTAGTCACGCTCGATCCCCATGATAAGAGTCTGACATGCAAAAGAAAGGAGTCAATATGAGCAAATTAAACATGCGAAGCAAATCCTAACATTAAACAGCACTTACTCGTAGAGCCATGTCGGATATACCCAATGACAACTCTGCATCGCTTATCGCCTGTAGCACTATTTTTTAGAAGTCGCGCATAGGCGAGCAACGGACGACACCGCCCGTTCCGAGTTGGCCAAAAGGTCGTAGTCCACAAGAATGAGTATGTGCCAGTTAGGACCCTCCGTTCTTACCTCCACTCGAGTATTCTTCTCTAGAAAGGCATGTACCTCCTCAGGGTCGGCATTCGAGCCAGAGTTGTAGACCCCCGCGGGGACTGCCCTACTTCCCCCGGTCGCCGAGGATGCTCCACCTTCTGCGGCTCGTGTAATCTCTCCACTACCTCGAACTGCCTCAACTCTAGAAGTTCACCTCTCCATAACGACGCATGTCGCGACAACAGTCTCTACATCTGGTGCAAGCGCAGACTCCGTTCCCAAAGTGATGAATTATTCCGGTCCAACGTCAGCGGTGACGCCCTTCCTGATTTCCACCCTTGCCTTTCTTTCGACAATGACTCCTCACCATCAGATGGCTCATCTATGAGATGATAGATGGGCTGGGAGGAGATCTCATCCCGCACGGCGACAATTTTAGGAGCAGAGTCCCTCATCGGTGGAACTTGAGTCCGATCTCCTCG
Source organism: Nicotiana glauca (assembly GCA_026770625.1). Taxonomy (NCBI): domain Eukaryota; kingdom Viridiplantae; phylum Streptophyta; class Magnoliopsida; order Solanales; family Solanaceae; genus Nicotiana; species Nicotiana glauca. The sequence goes on along the minus strand of MU772543.1, from coordinate 78,568 downwards.
AGCGGATTCAGCCAAGACAAATTGCATTCCGGCCGACGCGATTACATGGCGAAATGCAGGAACTGGAGCCTTCTTCTTGGAAACTCACTGACCTAGTGCCAAAGAGTGTCCACGTCAGAGAGCAGTGGTAAACAACAAAAAAGCCGACGTAAAAGTGACACTTACTAGACGAGATTTTGGGTCCATAATGCTTGTAAAGGGACGACTAATCACGAATTCCCATGATATAGGGTAACACGCGAGCCACCCAATCTTCTAAATAAAAAATGGGAGAAGGTGTGCGCCTCTCAGTTGAAGAGCAAGTAAGCCGCAAGTGAGCCAAAAAGGAAAAGGCAAAACAAAATAATGAGCAAACTGAATATACTTACGATTATAATTCCATTGCTCGGGAAACCCAGTCGGGTCCGCTACCAGGTGCTCAGTCTTGATGAAGAAGTACTTATGCCAGAACTTCTGATTTGTTTTGTCGTCCATCCCGACCACCAACCCTCTCATCCCACGATTTCGTAAGTGTATCATAGTACCTCTATAAAAACTAGGAGAAAAAAAATGCAGCAGGTGGCGAACATCAACCTCACAGCCAGCAGACTCCGTATACTTCGTCAGCACCAAGAAAGCTTTATATAAATAAGGAGAGAGTTACGCCGGGCAGACGTTGTAAAATTGGTAAAATTCCTCCGCTAGCGGAAGTAGAGAAATAGTATAACCAATCAAGAATGGTTAGACATAGAAAGAACAATGCCCGGGTCGATGAACCTCCACCTTGTTGCCTCCGGCCGGAACAATTTCGACATGGGGAGGGATGTGATATTTTGATCGAAGGTCGGATATGTGAGGCGGTCCAGTCTTAAAGAGCCTCTGAGCGGGAGCAGGAGCAAGAGTAGGCTCCTTTGGAAAAGCATTTCTAGCCAAAGGGTTTTTAGGGACTATCTCCTCCGTTGTAGGGAAGCTATAATCCTCTTCAGCCATGAACTCCTCACCGCCGAGAGGAAGGGCCATCGATAACTCAGAAACATTATCATGAATGTGAGAGGGGTTGTGAAATATTTCAACAATGAAACGTATTCTACCAAGTATGGAGAAGAAGATAACAACTGGGTAAGAAAGATGAGAATGGAACTAAAGAAGCTGTAGGAAATCGAGAGAAAAAATTGAGAAAGAAGATCAAAGAAGAACAATACTCATAAAAAGTGAGGAGTGGTGAAAACTTTCAAAATTTTAAACCCCCCATCTATTTATAGGTTTGGGTGGCACGAGAATCAGATCAAAGGATCGTCCATGGGACTAAAATAGAAGTGGCAAACGCATAGATACTGCATCGGGAAGATGCATAATGATGATGCGTGTGGCCATGACGTCACCTCACGATAGCCACACCAACCACAGCCTCGCTGGCTGTGCCATTTTCTCGACCTCAACTAATTTGATCTAATCAACATGACTAAATTTCTTCTAAACGGACGCTAATTGGGTCCACTTATCGAGTGGTCCAAATTTGGTGACCTGGTAACAGCAGATAAACAAGATCGAGGACGAGGTCGACCACGGCGCAATAGTGGGAGGCCATCCTCAGGAAGGTTATTGTCAGGGACGAATAGTTGTAATAAAGAAATAATGGAAAGATAGATTAGAGATAGGCATAAGGAATATTCCTTTGGATATTTTTTATTTTTTACTTTTCAGGGTTTCTAGGAAATACCCCTTATAAATAAGAATAGAGAAAGAACAAACGGGGGGGGGGGGGGGGGGGGGGGGGCTTCACTTTT
>MU772543.1:62978-76161 GCA_026770625.1 Nicotiana glauca | reverse complement strand
GGGGGGAGGGGTCTTCACTTTTTCTGATAAGAACACATTGTAAAAAGTTGACCTGCGAGAATATACAAAATTTTCCTTGCTCATTGATTACCTTATTCAAGTGCACGCTATTTCATCTTTGTTCACAAGATACAAAGTCCCTAACCATCTTCACTCGTCATCTTTCCACGTTGCTGTCAGGAGAAAGACTCATTCAAATCATATAATAATTGGGTGGTAGATTCTTTCTTATTATATTTATTGTCATTGTCCATATTTATTGCATATTCATGTTATCATATTCATTGAATACAAATGTGATATTTAACGCTATCAAACATCGTTCGTTTTACCGATTTCCTACAATATTTGATCTAGAATTTATTATTTTTAAATAAGATTCATCCTTTATTTCATCATTAATTAGTTTAACAAAAAGACTCAATACTTTTTGGACAAACAACCCTATGCCTAGCCTAGCCTTCCCAGACAAATTGCATGGTATGTAACCATTTTATTTACATTGACGATAACGACGCATCACCTCATGAGTTAGTTTCACTTGTTCTAAATGTTATGTCATAGTAAGTACTATTTTTAAAACTCATCACACCTTGTTGTCTATGATCTAGGCGAGCTTATAATACCCTTAATCAAGAAATTTTATTTTGAGTGAGATATTGCCATGTAATACTTGAGTGAGGCAGGGGTTGCTTACCAAATGGCACATGTGGAACTACAATTAATGGGAAAATTTTTTACTCCTCCCTCTCTCTCTTACAGTTTCTTCTTCTTCCTTCCAATACCCCCTCTCTCAAATCTCCCCAAATTTTTTTCACAGTTTCACTATCTACTAATGGAATTATTTATGTTAAAAAATTCAAGCACACAGGCCCTGAATCTTTTTGCCCCTCTATTAAGAAGGAAGAGTGTCTTTTATTCAGTCACCCAAAATTATCGATCCAATAATGTGAAAACTATTTTTTTCTGCATGTGTGTTTGTCTCAAATCTTGTGTATACGTACAAAATATTCTACTTGTTTATCGATTTTTAATTTGCATGTCCATGCAGATGACCAAATAAAGTTGAGGGTTAAATCTAGAAAACTTAAGAACACTGAAAAAGTTCAAATCATGAGCTTTCTTTAATTTTCTATGGGGTTCAAACAGTTTTTGAAGAACAGTAACTTAAACTATTTTTTATAGTTGAAAAAGATAATTACAGATGGATTGTTTTTCTATATGATGGTAGGAGGAAGAAGAACATATAGAGACAGGGAGGGAGGGGCGAAGGTGGGGGGATTGGGAATGGTGAAGATGAATAGAGAGAGGGAATTTTTTTATTTTTCATTAACTGGGGGTCCCAAGGTTCCATTTGGCAAACAACTACTACCCTCACTCAAGTATTACATGGCATGTCTCACTCTAAATAAAATTTCACCCCTTAGTCTTTCTTTGTTCATTTAGGCTTAATTTATTGTATGGGTTACAATTGATTAACAACAGGTGGATGCTCAGCGAGTTGACACGTGAAAGTAAAGACAAATAAGATATGAATCAGCAAATAGCTGCCACCGATTATGAACATGTAACCGGTACTGAATAAGTTTCGAATGCATTGAAACTGAAGACAAGATCTGAAAGGAACATGTCGATTAGAAAAGACAATATTCGATGGGCAGACGTTACAGATAATCTTTGCACTAATGCTCAACCGTTATGCAACCACTAAGAGGGTATTTTATTCATACTGAAGAACAACTTGATCTAGGGATCTTTTCTCCCTGAATTGAGCTATATAGAAGAATTTGTATTCATTGTAGGGGACAAAAAATATTTGTACACAACAATATAAAATCTGCTCTTATTCCATTAACAACATTCGTTCTTTCTGTTCTACATATTATTCTTGTTCTTGCTTCCGAAGAAGATCTCTTCATAGCCAGGCTCGTAGGTTTGTGTTTTCGTCAAATTTATTTAATTAGATTATTTCTACTCTTAATTATTTTATATTCTTGGATCAAATTAATTCACGTGTCTATAAACCACGTTACAAATTTAATTGTACCATTTTACGGATAATATTTGTAACTGTGTGAAATTTGAATTTCCCAAGATTTAGAAAAATATGATGACCGAGATACCAACCCTCTCACTTCTCTCTTTCTATACATACACAAGTTTACAATTTATCTACTGATCACATAAAACATATTTACATAATAAGATACGTCTATCACTTAAAATGATTAAGTAATGTATATTTTTATTTTAATATTACTTAATCATGTTTAATTCGTATAAGTTGAAGTTTTCTCTCGACGCGCATTAACATGGCTTTGCTAACGTACGCAGCTGGAAACCATAAGAGGAAGAGGACGACCTAAAGGGAACTCTGCAAAAATTCCGTCCACTGATCCGAGATCCACCAATGCAAGGAATGCAGTAATGGAACTTTTTGTCTCACCCGAAGGGGTGAGAATTGAGGAGCCAACTAAAAATACCACTCTGAGAAACATGAAAAGTGAACAGAGCAGTATAGTCTCTGGTCAAGCAGTCAACAATCACAAGCAGAACGCGGTGATAGCAACACCTGAAAGTGGTAGTGGAATAGGTCATAGATCTGGGAGCGGAATGGCAGAGAAGAACTCAAAAATAATAATACCAAATACCAATGCAACAGTGACATGCAAATCTGACAAGGCTGAAAATCCCAAAGACACTGACCAAATAGTGAGGGCAAGTGGAATTCAATCATGGGCAAATATGGTAGTAGGGAATAAGCTGGCATCGAAAGGTATGAATCTTTAATATACTGCACCAATGATAGAAGATGGGGAGAAAATTGTACAATTAGACCTAGGGGATGTTGAGCAGTAAAATAAAAAATGGAGCACAACTATTGTTCTATATGTCATTGGGAATTCACCATCTATAGGAGCAATGGAACGATTCCTTACTTCAGTAGGTAAGTACTCCATGAAACCTCGGGTCTACTATCATAATGAAGACTCTTTTGTAATTCGATTTGTAAATTTAGAGGAAAGAAATCAAGCCATGTATATTGTGCCTCGTACCACTAACAATCGTCCTATTATAATGAAAGCATGGACACCAGAGCTCAATTTGCATAAAGAAGTTCTTAGAACCATTCCATTGTGGGTGAAGTTTTCAAATCTTCCCCTGAATTGTTGGAGTATGAAGGCATTAAGCAAATTGGAAGTGCCTTGGGTAATCCAGTATATGTTGATGACTGTACAACTAGTATAGTTAGAATATCTTATGCTGGAATGTTGATTGAGATGGACATTACTAAACCTCTACCTAGAAGAGTAAAGTTGTAGGTCTCAATGGGAAAAACAATTGAGCAAGTGGTAACCTATGATTGGGAACCTACATACTTCACCAAATATCTACAGATAGGACACAGTTGCAATAAGAACATAATGCAGCAGCCACAAAGGCAGGCATACAAGGGAGAGGGAATAAAGTCAAGCAAATATGACAAAAGACGGAGAGGTCTGGACCTAAGGAGAATGATCAGGGGAAGGAGCAAACAAAGAGGGTGGAAACACCAAAGCCCCTAGAGGACAATACAATGCAGCTTAGTACATCTACTGAGACACCTGCAGAAGAAGGGTGGACAACCATAAGTGGAAAATTAGCAACAAGGATGGAAAAACCAAAGCAGGCTGAAAGCAAGGCTCTTGGTGGCAATAATGGGTTCCAATCCTTACTGAGGGGACAAGAGCACACAACCAATTACCCAAGACCAAATAATGTGCAGATAGGGTCTTACAGGGGACATGAGCTATATCATGATACACAATTCATACCAGCGTAAGTGTAATTACATGAAATGTTAAAGGATTAAATAAAAAAACAAGCAAAAAGAGATAAAGGAGTTCATAAAGCAGAATAAAAAGACAGTGATTGCACTAGTAGAACACAGAATAAAGGAGCAGAAAGCTAGTAGTAGTATCAACAAAATTGCCCCAGGATGGTAGTGGATATCAAACTTCAGCAACAATAATAAAAGCAGAATATGGATTCTTTGGGATCCAAGATTTTTTGATTTTGAACTAATTGACATGGATTGCTAATACATACATGGACAAGTCATAACTCACTCAAGATTGGTATCATTTGGATTTACTGCAGTACATGGTTTGCATGCTATTAAAGATAGGTTGAGTATATGGCAAAAATGGAGGCAAATAACAGTATACAATAGGGACCATGGATAGCAATGGGAGATTTCAATTCAGTAACTAATAGTCAAGACCGACAACATGGTATTGTAATACAAGATATGGAAACAAAGGATTTCAAGGAATTCATGATTGACACTGGCATGAATGAGTTACCTACTGTTGGTAGAGACTATACATGGACAAATAATCATACTTATAGCAGGATAGACAGGGGAGTAGTTAACACAAACTGGATGATGATAATGCTTAATCTGTATACACTGATCGTAGAATCATCTTTCTCTGATCATTCCCCATTAAGCTGATGATCACACAAATGCAGAGGAAGAAAGCTAGTTTGTTCAGGTTTTTTAACTGCCTGGCTGATTATCCCCAATTTCTACTAGAAGGGGAATCAAGATGGAGTACAACTGGAGATACTGGAAATCTACAAGGAGCGTAGAACAAACTCAAGAGAGTTAAACAAGTCATTAAAATCCTTAACACACAACAATACAAAGGTGTTGATGGCAGAATCAAAGAAATCAGAAGGGAACTACAGGAAGTGCAGGAGAAAAATGGTTGTAGAAAGATGAATAAAGAATTAGGAAAGAAAGAAAAGGAACTGAAAAGTATTGAGAAGTGGATACTGATTAAAGAAAGCATCTATAGGCAAATGTCAAGGGTGCAATGGCTGAAGCTGGGAGATTTTAATTTTGTATATTTCTTTGCACAAATGAAGAAAAGAACACTTTACATGGAATCCGTAGTCTCATTACTGATCTAGGGGTTCAGGTACACATGGATGAGGAAATAGAGAGTGAAGTACTTTGCTACTATAAACAGTTGCTAGGTTCAAATGCTCCTGCAATCCCAACAATAGATTCAAATGTAATGCAAATAAGGGCAATTCTCAATAGAGAACAACAACTTCAATTGATACTAACAGAAAAGTTCCATCTTCTTTGGTGGTGTTTCACAAGATATTCAAAAAGAAATATTGGAGTTCCTTTACACTCCAAGAGGGGAGTTGCCAGTGAGATATCTTGGAGTACCTTTAAGGTTTAAAAGAGTGTCAATAACTCAGTGCCAACCTCTAATTGAAAAACTAGTGGATAGAATCACATCCTGGATAGCCAAATTATTATCATATGCAGGGAGACTACAACTCATCAAAAGTGTCCTATTTTCCATTCAAACTTTCTAGGCTCAAATCTTCATGCTACCAAAGAAGATTGCCAGAATGGTAGAGGCAATTTGCAGGAGTTTTTTTTATGGATAGAGGGTAGCACTATTTCAAAGAAAGCTCGCCTAGCTTGGGAGAAAGTGTGTCAGCCTAAGTCAGCAGGTGGTTTTAATGTAATGGACATAGCTCTATGGAAAAAAGCAACCATCAACAAGCAGTTATGGAACCTATGCAAGGAGAAGAATAAACTATGGATCAAATGTGTGCATTGTTACTATATAAAAAGCAAACACGTACAGGAAGTGCAACCTAACCAAGCTTCATGGATTATGAGGAAGATTCTAAACTCCAAAGAGAAATTTGAGAAGGCAGGCTACACCTACGAAAGTCTAATGCAGATGCAACCTTGCACCATATAGCAGAAAACTACGAGGAGACTTCAACAAAGTGAGTTGGAGGAAGTTGGTAGGCAACAATGCAGGCTGTCCTAGGTGGATATTCACGCTAGCATTGGTGGTTCATGGTAGGTTATACACAAAGGATATGTTGCTAAAGTGCGGCATTCATAATGATAAACTGTTTCCTTTATTTTCACGTGCAAATGAATCCATTCAACATCTATTCTTTGAATGTCAATATGCTACTGCACTATGAAAAAGACTGCTCAACTGGCATGGTATCTACATGAATATCTATGGGTGGTTTGAGTAATTACTTTGGGTAGAGAACTGGGGCTAGAAACAGAAGTGCAAAAGCAAAATTGTTCAAAGTTGTGCTAGCAGGCTGCATGTATTTTGTGTGGCAAGAGAGTAATGCAAGACTCTTTCAAGCAAAGTCGAGGAATTGTGAGACACTTAGTAAATTAATTGTACAAGAAGTGCATTGTTTAAGCAACAGGAAAATCGAGAAAATACTGAACAAATTAGACTACTATCCGATGTAATAGTTAGTGACTATTAGAAGGGTTGTAGAAAGAATGCACAGGAGAGGGAAGGGAAATACAATAATGCTTTGTAAGGGTTCTGTCTCAATTTGTAAACATTTTTTCCCTCATATATATAAGATTTTAATGACAAAAAAAACTTAGTATAAGTTGGCATGAATATCGAATGCATTTCATCATATCAAAACTTTATATTCCCTTTTGTCTTTTTGAAGGAATGAGAAAAGATACAAGACCTACATCGATGTTGGGCCAAATGGTCGAACGTGTAACTGTTTAACCAAAAAATAGAATTTTGACTAAAGCTATAATTTAGAAGAACACGAGTTACTGATAATTACAAGTATGAATAAAAGAAAGCAATTCGGATAGCAAGAATATAATCAAGGGAAACAATTAAACCAAAGTATATTCAGATAGTATTTCGTGTCGCTACATTTGATCAGTTATCTCCCTTTTATAGTTATTTTGGAGATATGCATTTTGCTTTTGCTATTATGAGCAATTAAAGATATTGAATGCTACGTTACATAATCATTATATTTAATACAGATTCTCTAACATTTTTGGTATTTAATGCTCATTAGATACTGTATCTGGACTCTCATGCGTTGTCAGATTCATTCCCTTTGATTCTTGATCTTAAATGACTTGAACAGGTATGGGTGTTAACTCTTTTTGAATGACCGCTCGTGCCTCTTCCTTTGCTTTCTTCTCGTATCTATTGCAACTCGTGCCTCCTTTGCCAGCTATAATTCTTTGACCAGTCTATTTGTCTCGACACGTCATTTTCATATCTCTTTAATATGTAAACTCAATTTTTCCCAATACAGATAGTCCCCCCACTTGACATTCTTTCATCGGTTGAATATTTGGGAAGTGAATTTCATTAAAACGAGAATTTTTGTCACCATTAATGTTATGATAGAATCGACATTTCAATTGTCACTTCCATTTAATGTGTTTCATACGTGTCACTTTCCTATTAGTTCTGCAGTTTTGCAGCACTTTTTTAGCCTTTCTTTTCGGCTTCCCTGTTTACGAAGTGTCAGTTATCATTATTATGGTCCTTCCATCATTGCACCTTTCCCTTTGACGGTTTCTTATCAATATAAATATAATTTCCTTCTTTATCTTTACCACATAAAGTTTATCGTATATTCAATTTCCCAACTCTTTGTTTGCGTTTTCTTCGTATCATCCTTCTTCACTATGTCTTCATCAAACCCTAACCGTAGGAGAGTTCCCATAGCTGATTCCTTCCCTAATGCCCCAGTTAGGAGCAGAAGGGGAGGTAGACTTCGTACTTTAGGGTCTGTTCGTGGTGGTTCTTTTGCCCCTTCATCTAGTTCTGGCCCTTCTTCTAGAACTAGGGGTTAACTTTCACAAAGATCTTTTTCAAGAGGTAAAAAACCTTCTGAACCGCTTCGTGAACCTACAGTAGAGGAGATAGTTCCTACAGAACTATCTTTTTATCATGACAGAGAATCTCTTAGGAATCAAGTCTCTGGTTTAGATCGTGCTGATATCTTTCCCACTCAAATTACAGAAGTTTTGATTCCTGTAGTTCGTAGAGACTGCCATTGCAGTATGACTTTCCTATTATCATCCCTAACCCAAAACAAAGAATTACCTCTTACTTAACCGGGTTTTCTTTTGTTTATACATACCCTTTCACTTTACGGTTTAAACTAGCTATTAACCCAGTTATTCTTGAGTTTTGTCGGTTCTTTGATGTCTATTTGGGTCAAATTGGCCCAATCGTATGGAGAGTTGTTGCCTGTTTGAGGCACTTGACCAACACAGCTGGTGTTCCCTTTACTTTCCCTCACTTGATTCATCTTTATTCCCCTAGGCATTTCTGCAATGGTGTTTTCACACTAGTAGCCAGGAGCAAGAGGGTTTTGGTGAGCCCTGAGGATGATAAAGACCTATGCCAGGTTTGTTTCTACCCCCACTGTTGGTTTAGTGAGTGACGATAACGTTCCCTTCCCTGAGAAGTGGAATTTGGCACGTAAGTATTTTTAACTTTCTCGTGCCTTTTTTCCTTCAAGTTTGTCAAATTTTCTAATTTTGGTTTTTTTTAGCAACCATGGGAGTTGTGGGGAGTGTTCCCAATTTCCGTGGTTGGGTAGACAAGTTACTAAAGACTGCACCAATGGATGGCGTGTCTTGGAAGATACTTTCTAACCGATTTGGTTGGAAAGTAAAAACTCATGGTAAGAGTTTTTGTATTATCTCATTTTTCATATTGTTTTTTTTTACACTAATTTCAACCCCTCTTTTTATCAGGATTTGCTATTCGCGAAGTTACTGCGGAGGCGGTTGCGGCTTTCCGTATCTCTTTAGAGAGGGCTCACGAAATAGTTTTGGGTTCTTCATCAAAGAGAAAAGTTGTTGAAGAAGAAGATTCTGAAGAGGAGGAAGACGGGGGCTCTTTGGTGAGAAGGCCTCGAGCTCGAACATGTATCATTTCTGATGATGAAGCTGAAGCATCCCCCCGCCATTCTATTTCTTTTATCGAGCCTGCTGAGGCCCCGGTGGTGATCCCCGTATCTAATGATGATACTGCTCCCCTAGATACTCGTGAGTCCATTGAACAGCTTTTTATTAGCGGCTTCGGTAGTGGAAGTTTAGGGCCCATTTTAGATACCATACCCTTAGCTTCTTTTTCGACACACGTGTCTGTGATTCCTTCCTTGCCAACTCCAACCATTCATGTTCCTTCCCAAACTGTCTTCACTTCTTGTACTACCCCTCATTCGACAATTCCTCCTCCAATCATTCATCATACTGAAGTTCGCCCTTCAAGTAGGAGCGCTGCTATGAGGAAGGTAGTTATTGAAGTTCCTGCTGAGAGTAGGCTTTTGAGGAAATCTAGTCAATCGGATACATGGCTAGAGCCTTTAATTGGCCCAATCGAAAAGGCTAAGCTTCAAAGCCACAGTTCGTTAACGTTGATGAATGATATTGTGCATGCCACGTTGAAGGTATTCATCTTCTCTCTCTTTTTTCTTTTCTTTATGGTTTTACTATCTTCGGGATTCTTATTTCCCTTCTTTTTTTTGGGTCAATCTTATCGGCACAGAGATGATGAAAAGAGTTACCACCTCAGAGCAGATTGCATGTGACTGACAGCTAGAGGCATTCAATTGGAAGGAGCAGTACGAAGGCTTGCAAATTGATAAGGAATATTTAGAAGAGAGCAGGAGTACCTTGGAGCAGCAGGTGAGGGCCTTGACTTCAGAATTGGGGATCACAAAGGCTTCTTCGAGTCAAGCAGATAAAGACAGAGCTCATTTTGAAACTTCCTTCTCAGAGAAGCTATCCAAGGCTAGTGAAGAGAACGAAGAGTTAAAGGCTCTCTTAAGTAAAAAAGAAGCTTACACCGGGGAGCTCGTGCAGAATTTGACACAAGCACAAGAAGACCTCTGAGTTTCTTCTGACAAGGTTCGTGCTTCGGAAAACCATGCCTCTCTTCAAGCCTCTTACACATCTGCCTTAGCTAAAAATGAGAAGTTGAAAACGAGATTTCTGAGTGGGAAAGGGATTATGAGATCCTTGAGGATAAGTCTGCTATGGAGGTAAGTTGGGCGTTTCTGAACTCACACCGTGATACCCTAATTGAAGCTGGCCAAGAAAATTTCAACTTAGAGTCTGAGTTGGCTAAGATCAATGAAACCATTGAAAAAGCTCAGCAAACTCAAGATTTTCCTTCTCCTGTGGCCGAAGCTTCCGTGAATGTTGAAGTTGATACGGGTATCCCAACTCTTCCAAGCCCAGTCGAGCATGTTGCTGCGAGTCAAGTTCAACCCGCAACTGTTGATGCACCTGCCCAAGTTGAGCCTGTTGCCGTTAATGCACCTTCTACAGTTCCCTCATCTTCCTAGTGATAAAATTAAACTCTTTGAATTCTCTTTTCTTTTTTTGCAGGTACCTTTTTGGAAGGTTATGTTTAAAACCCTTGGTTTCGTTTGAGGATTTATTTTAGAAACACAAGTCCCCAGACCTTTCATGGGGCAATTGTATAAATAATTTGCATCTTTATGACTAAGTTTTTACTTAGTCTTAAGCTTTTTACTATTTTAGAAGTTTTTGTTGTTATTATCTTGAACTTCTATTTAATTTATTCTCGCCTTTATTTCTAAGGATTTATAGAATAATCTGCATTTTTATTCTTTAGAAAATGCTTCTGTTAACTTCATGAATAACTAAATTAAACATGAATTTTATAAAAGAGGGCCCTTTTATATTCGACACTTAATAAAGAAGACGTCTCAACTTCATAATGGTGTTAACATTCGATGAAAGAAATAGGAATACACATGCTTCTTTGAAACAACTTCTGACAAGTTTTTATTCTAACTTTGTCTAGTTTTGAATAACACTTTACATGTATTTGGATTACATCTATGACTTTCTCGTAACTGTTTTTCTTGTAACAGATTTAAAAAAGAAAAAATAATAAACACGAGGTTTTTCCTTATAACCCGTCAGTACATAGCCTTTACCCTAACTATAATAAGGTTTTCTTTGGCCTTAGCTCGTGACTTCTGCACTTGTCTTATTCTTTGAGTGAACTTTTCAGGCTTAATCTTTGATTTTTCTCAATCTTCTTTGCCTTTATACACATGCATGTGTATATTATGTAGTCCCCCAAGTGTTTGAGTGTTGAAGTATGAAGCCTCGAGCACTTGATTATTCCTCTCACTTGGTCCTTTCCCTGGAATAAGAAAAACATACGGGACTCGGAGGTGCGATTATAGATGAAGACTGCTTAACCCGTTTGAATTTCTATTAGAATAATTGTAATCCTAGACCGGGAATTTTAGTTAATTCCACGTGCCTTACATGTCATGACTCATCATTTAGTACGGGCTAGCTTTTTGTCTATCATCTAAAATCATTAGTAAAATTTTATCAATTCAAAAATAAACTTTAAAATATGGGTACCTGACCGTGGGTATTCCTTAGAAATAGTATCTCTTTAGGTGAACAGCATTCCAATGCGAAGGTAGTACCTTGCCATCCATTGTTTCTAACTCATATGCTCCTTTGCCTGCAATACCACAGATCCTATAGGGTCCTTCCCATGTTGGACTTAATTTTCCCGTATTAGCTATCTTTGTAGATTGAAAACCTTTTTGAGCACAAAGTCCCCAATTTTGAAGAATCTGAGGCGTACTTTCCAGTTGTAGTACCGTTCTGTGACTTGCTTTTGTGCTGCCATTCTTACCAATGCAGCTTCCCTTCTTCCTTCAAGTAAATCGAGATTTATACGCATTTCTTAGTTATTAGACTCTTCTGTTGCATGTGTTAACCTCGTACTCGGCTCTCCTAGCTCAACTGGAATTAAAGCTTCTGCTCCATAAACCAATAAAAATGGTGTTTCTCCCGTACTTGTTTTTCTTATTGTGCAATATGCCCATAAAACACCAGGTAACATTTCTGGACAATTTCCTTTTGACTCTTCTAAACGCTTCTTTAAATTATTGACAATAACTTTATTTTTTTGATTCTGCTTGCCCATTACCCACCGGATGATAAGGTGTATACGTAATCCTTTTAATCTGCTAACTTTGAAAAAATTTCATGATTTGAATCCCTATAAACTGAGGACCATTATCACACACGATCTCTTTTGATACACCGAATCGGCATATGATATTCCGCCAAATGAAATCTTTAACTTCTTTTTCTCGCACCTGCTTGAATGCTCCTGCCTCTACCCATTTAGTAAAATAATCAGTAAGTACGAGCAAAAATTTCAACTATCCTTTTGCTTGTGGTAATGGACCCACGATATCCATTCCCCATTTCATAAATGGCCACAGTGCGATGACTGGATGTTGTAATTCCGCAGGTCTATGCATATTGTTACCGTACCTCTAAAATTTATCGCATTTAGCCATGAAACTTTCTGCTTCTAATTGCATCCGTTGGTTAAAATCAGCCACGAAATCAGCTAACACTTGAGATTTTATAACAGTTCTAGGTTGGTATGCGACTTCATACTCGCTTAATTCTATAGCCCACTTAGCCAACCTACCTCATAACTCATGCTTATGCAGTATATTACGTAAGGGATAAGCAGTTACTACAGCAATAGGATGACACTGAAAGTAAGGTCTTAATTTCCTAGATGCCATGTGTGAGCACGTGATTTTTGCCTTATATAGGAATTATTCCCAAAAAATTCAAACAGAATAATTTTTCTTTATTTTTAAAATTTTTGTGAATTTTGGTGTCATTTTCTAATAATTGTTTGTATTTTATTTGTGCATTTTAATTCATATGAAAAATACAAAAATACGCATTTGCATTTAGGATCTAATTTCATATTTTAGGATTAATTGATAGTTTAATTTTTTTTAGAACAAAATATAAAGAAAATAATAAAATAGTTCACTTTGCATTTAAATAACAAAATAGTTCACTTTTATATTTTAATTATTTTAATTAAATTAGTTTTAAGTAATTTTAGGAGTTAATTACTTTGAAATGTATTAGGTATTTAATTTTGCATTTATAAAAAATCAAAAAAATAAATAAATACAAAATACTTGATGAAATACAAAAGATAGATAACAAAATAAAAAGGAAAACAAATAAAAGAAAGAAATCAAAAAAAGGAGAAATAGTTGGTCTTTGGGAAACATCAGGATTTGGGCCGTTGATTCAGCCCAAATTTCCCAATCACGCCCAAATATACCCCGTCCAAATAGGCCCAAACGGTGTCTGACCCAGTCCGGTCCAAAATGCCAAACGACGTTGTTACTGATCTTTGATCGTGGCCCTTGATTTTTGATCCAATAGACAGGAGGATCCTATGTTTATTGGTATATAACTATCCTAAACTACTACCCCCCCCCCCCCCCCCCC
>MU772543.1:24385-62581 GCA_026770625.1 Nicotiana glauca | reverse complement strand
GCCGGCGGCAAGTCTCCAAATCCCCTGAAATTTACACCAGGGCTTCCTCGTTACCTCCCCATTCCATATCTACACTTCTTTCTTCTCAAATCACAGGCCATCGTCTCGAATATTGAATCAAAAAACTCGGCCAAAGCCCCATCTCACCCAAATCCAACCAAATTAATACCTGATAGTCCCTAACCTTCCTCATCTCGAATCCTCGATCGAAACCCCTCGAATCTCACTGAAGCTCAACAAATTTTGGATCTAGGGTTCACACAGTTCCGGGCTAGTGTTGAAGATTTTTAAGTCGATCAATTTCTAGTTAATATTATAGGTATATTTCTGGTGAAATAGATGTATAATATTAACCGGAAGTCGATTTCGGATGTTTTTCTCATAAAAGGCCGAATTCCAGTAAGTTTTCTTTTCTTTCTTTTCTTTAGTTTGATTCATTGTTTTGTTTGGTTCAATCGAGCATAATTTCCAGTTTAGTTTAAGTTCATCTCTACGATTGTTATGAATGTTTAGGATAAACTTTTTAGGTTAATTTTTATTTTTCTTCTATTTAAATTCTTATTTGATTTTGGTTTTTTGTTAGTTAAATGATCAAATGCTAATTGATCGTTAGTATAATTAGGCTTTCTCTTTGTTCTGTTCATGTAAATTTTGATTTGGGATTCAACTTGGATTTGAGTTCAGTTTATGCTTTTGTTTTAAGCCTTATAAGTTTGTTAATTGTTAATTCGATATTAGTGTTAATTAGTATTGATTGGTGTAGTGTTTGAAATAGGTTGATTGGGTTTAGCTGATTGAGTCACCCTTTTAGTTAACTATAGTTAAATCTTAGCTAAGGTAAAGGGTTTGGTTGGGTTAGTAGTTTTAGGAAGTTTTCAGGGGTAGTTTGGGCATAGAAAAGGGCTGTTTTGTGAAGATTAGTAAATTCAAAACCAAGATAAGGGTAGTATAGGTATTGTATAGCTAAAAGAACACCCTAGGGCCTTCTAGAATAGGACTTTAGTGTAGAATTCAGTAAACCTAGGGCAGTAACTTGAGAAACAAGTCAGAAATTGAGGGACTAATAGGTGAAATCTGAAATTAAAAGGAGGAAAAATGTGTGAGTGCCATCTAGAACATTCTACCTTATTTGTTGCCTATAAAAGGCAACCCCCATGCCTTCATTTATAAGTTTAGACACCCTTGAAAATTCCCAGAGTTTCCAGCCATCCAATTCCCTCTAAAAGCTATTTTTCTTCAAGTTTTAGATCTGTATTTTTTAAATTCAAACCTGCAAAAATCCAAAAATAGTAGAAAACAGAAAAAACCAAAAATATTTTACTATTTCATTACCTATTTCAGTCAATTTTCAGATTCTGCTTTTGTGTTCTTCATTTATGTTCTGGACTTGCATTCTAAAAGTATTTGGAGGTGTTTAATAACCTATTCAAGTAAATTTGGGCCTGTTCGGTGTGGATCTCATTTGAATATTGTTCCAGTGAAGTCCTAAGGCATGTTTAGTTCAATTTCGGTTAAATTTGGGGTGCATTTGAGTGGTTTTCCCGGGCGGTGATTCAATTTTTGGGCTGTGCATTCGCTATTGTCTGGTTATCTGATGGTCTGCTGCTGCTCATCTGACTTTAGTTGCTGATTTTCCCTTCTTCTTCTTTGAATCTTCATATCCAGGTACATGACTTGAGATCCTATGGCTGTAACCTCACATGATTGGAACATGAAATGAATTGATGATGATTCTCTACTGTGCACTTGAAGTTCTGATGGATTTGTCACTTTAGATAGTATTCTGCAATCTAGTTGTTTGTTTGTTATCACCAAAATTTTGTATTAATCCTGGATTGTTTTAATACTTGTGAGCATTAGAGTTGATAAATAGTCAAAATTAGAAATTGTTTTGGTCCAGTGAGTGGCGAAGTATAATTGAGAAGTCATGAAAATTGGAACGTGAATGATTTAGAGTCTGTGATTTTTTATCATGACTGGTAATTGCAATCTGAAAGCATTTGAAGTTTTGTTATCACCAAGGTCACTGATTTTAATTTCATTGATTATCTCATGCAATTACTAATGTTGAATTAATTTATGTAGAGATGAATTATTAGTATTGAATTGGTGTTGAATTATTATGTGTTGAATAACTTGTCTGGGCAGGGAACGTTGGCCCAAATCAGACCTGAAATTCATTTGTAGGCCTAGGGAATCGAACTCAGGACCATATTGAACGTTGGCTCTTGTTTGCCTTTAAGTGGGCATTCCCGTTTGGGCCTCAAATTATCTGTCATGCAGGCCCAGGTCCAATGGTATTCTCTTTCACATACGGACCTGGGCCAATTGATTTCAGTCCAAAAAAAAACAATAACTGTTTAGGATTGTCTGTTATTTTAGAGACAAATATATAGAAAATTATAGTCATTTTAGGATTGCCCTAAAAATCAATTGAGACGAGCCTCGCCAAATAAAAATATAAATTGCGGGGCCCTCAAAAAATGGTTGATTAAAAATATTTTAGACTTCGGGATGGGTTGTTTAGCGAATTTCACGGTTTTCCCTAAAGATAACAACGAGTTAGACCCTTTAGGAGTGTTTTTAATAAAATTACTTTCTTAAACTCGGGTGCGCATTGATGCGACCCAAATCCAAATCTCAACGGAGTCGAAACGTGTTAACAACCACGGGTGCATTGATGGCGACGTGGTTCGAGATGCGTTTTCACGACGTTGCAATTCTTTTAAAATAATGACAAAAGCGGTTTACGAATAAAAGGCACATAAGCTAGCATGTATTAAAATCAGATAAAGTCAAATACAACAGTTGAGCGACCGTGCTAGAACCACGGAACCCGGGAATGCCTAACACCTTCTCCCGGGTTAACAGAATTCCTTACTCGGATTTCTGGCTCGTGGACTGTTAACAGAGTCATAATTTTCCTCGGTTCGAGATTCAACCGGTGACTTGGGACACCATTAATCTCCCAAGAGGCGACTCTGAAATCTTAATAATTAAATCTCGTTCTGATTGTCCTTTAATTAGAAAAATTCCTTTATGCCCTTGCGGGTGTAGTGAAAAAGGAGGTGTGACACCATGATCAATGCAAGTGCAAGCTTTTATAATTAAGGATACCGTGTTTCCGCATCTAACAAAGATTTACTAACATAATAAATTGGCGATTATTTACCTTGGTCTTCTCTGACTAGAACAACACTTACCGCTACTTCTGAAACATCAAGGTAAATAAGCAATCTTTCCCCGGCCTTTAGTTTTGTAAGCAATGGTGGATTTGATAAGTACATTTTCAAACTTCTGAGTGCTTGTTGGCATTCTTCATTCCATTCAAAATGATCTTGCTTTTTAAGAGCTGAAAAGAATTTAAAGCACTTTTCTGATGATTTAGAAATAAATCTTCCCAATGCTGCAATCCTCCCTGTCAATCTCTGAACTTCTTTATTACTCGAAAGTATATCAGGGATTTCTTCAATGGCCTTAATCTGTGCAGGATTCACTTCAATACCACGGTTAGAAACAAGAAAACCTAAGAACTTACCTGATGCAACACCAAATGCACATTTTTTGGGATTTAACTTCATATTAAATTTCTGCAAAATTTTAAATGTCTCAGATAGATGTGATATATGATCTCCTAAATGCTGAGTTTTAATGAGCATATCATCTATATAAACCTCTAGTTTTTCGCAAATGCTCTTGGAACATTTTGGTTACCAGTCTTTGATATGTTGCACCTGCATTTTTGAGTCCAAAAGGCATTACTTTATAACAGTAAGTCCCCCTGTCTGTTATAAATGAAGTTTTTTCTTCATCTGCGGGATCCATCTTGATTTGATTATAACCTGAGTATGCATCTAAAAAACTTAACAACTCATGCCCTACAGTAGCATCAATTAGTTGATCTATATGAGGTAATGGAAAAGAGTCTTTAGGACAAGATTTGTTAAGATCTGTATAGTCTACACAAACTCGCCATTTACCGTTCTTTTTAGGTACCACAACAGTGTTGGCTAGCCAATCAGGATACTTTACCTCGCGAATAGACCCATTTTTTAATAATTTTTGCACCTCATCCTGAATCACCTGATTTTTGAAAGTTCCCTGCTTTCTTTTCTTTTGTTTGATAGGTAGATGAGACAGGTCCTCATTTAACTTGTGAGTCATTACCTCCGGTGGTATACCTGTCATATCATAATGGGACCAAGCAAAACAATCTGCATTAGCTTTTAAAAATTCAATCAACTTATGTTTCATATCCGGGTTGAGATTGGCTCCTATATACACTTTTCTTTCTGACCAGTCTATGAACAAAACTACAGCCTCCAGCTCTTCTATCATCGTCTTGATATTTTTATTTTCTTCTGGTTCTTGAATGGAATCGGGCCTTGAATCCACATTTGTTTGCCCTTGCTTAGTTGAGGTTGACATTATGATGTCCTCAACTGGATTCTATAATTGCTACTTTTCTTCACCCCTCGCACTTAAATCTGCCATGGAGTTGATGCTCCTGGATGTTTGTTGGTCTCCCCGGATTTGACATATTCTCCATGGCGCTGGAAATTTAATGACTTGATGCAAGGTTGATAGAATAACATCCATATCGTGGATCCATGGCCTCCCGAGAATTATGTTGTAAGCCATTTCCATCTCCACTACTTGAAATTTTGTGTCTTTGACAACGCCTTCTACGAATGTAATAAGCATCACTTCCCCTTTCGTCACAACACTGAAATTGTCAAATCCTGACAAAGTATGCGCTTTTGGTACCAATCTATCTTCTTCTTACATCTCGCGTAGTACTCGTAAAAAAATAATGTTCACGGAACCACCTGGATCAACCAAAACTCATTTCATGTTAGTGTCATGTATAAGTAAATATATTACCAGCACGTCGTTATGTGGAGTTAATAGACCCTCGTCATCCGCGTCATAGAACGTAATATTTTCTTACTC
This sequence comes from Nicotiana glauca, assembly GCA_026770625.1. Classification (NCBI taxonomy): domain Eukaryota; kingdom Viridiplantae; phylum Streptophyta; class Magnoliopsida; order Solanales; family Solanaceae; genus Nicotiana; species Nicotiana glauca. The sequence continues at coordinate 57,628 of MU772543.1, read as the reverse complement.
TAAAACATGTCGCAATCGCTTACCGTGGGTAATTGTTACTTTGGAAACTTTACTGGTTGTTGTGTACGTCACACTGTTGATTTCTTCTCCTTCGCTGATAACATTAACGGTTCTTTTGGGAGAAGGTGGTTTGGGGGTTCTTGCTTGTTATTCATGTATGCTTGTTTACCTTTCTCACTAAATAACTCGGTGAGATACCCCTGTTTTAACAAATGATCAACTTCACCCTGCAAAAACCTGCAATCTACCGTTTTATGCCCATAATCATTATGAAATTCGCACCAATGATCAGGGTTTCGCCTGTTTGGATTCGATTTCATCTCCTTTGGCCATCATACCTTATCTCCCATGCTTCTTAAAACATCCACGAGTTTAGAAGTGCTCACGTTGAAATTATAACTGCCAAATCTTGCCTTTAGACTTCTATCATCATCTTGTGGCTCCCGTGTGCTTCGATCATTCCCAAATCTTGATGACGAGCCTGACTCTCTATTCCTTGATTTGTGATCGTACCTCTGATTGTCCTGTTTTGACCGTGAGTCTCTTCCCGCAAGTCCCATGTATGGCTCGTACCTATTTTTACCGGATTTTTTTTTGTTTTACGCCCGTCTCGAACTTACCTTTTCTTTTTTTTGATGTCGTGAAATAATATCTTCTTCGATCCTTATCTTTGTGCTATATCTATTGTAAATGTCATTCCACGTTGTAGCTGGGAATTCACGAAGGCTTTCCTTGAGTCGCCTCATAGCTTCTGAGCTCTTTTCATTCAAATTGCTTGTGAAAGCTATAGCTGCCCAGTTATCAGGTACACGTGGTAATGTCATTCTTTCACGTTGGAATCTGTCCACGAATTCCCTAAGCAATTCTGAGTCCCCTTGTTTGATCTTGAAAATATCTTCCATTCTTTTTTTGACTTTTTGAGCTCCCGAGTGTGCTTTGATGAAAGAATATGCAAGCTCAGCAAAAGAATTTATAGAATTTTTAGGTAAAAGAGAATACCATGTTAATGCACCCTTAGTGAGTGTCTCTTCAAAGTTTTTGACTAATACTGATTCAATCTCCTGCTTAGTCAAATCGTTGCCTTTTACGCCTGTTGTGAATGCAGTCACGTGGTCTCGTAGGTTTGTTGTTCCATCGTACTTTGGAATATCGGGCATTTTAAATTTTTTTAGGATTGGAAGGGGAGCAGTACTTGGCTTACAGGGTTGTTGTGAATACTTATCCATATCTACCCCTTTGATCACGGGTTGCACCCCGGGTATTTGCTATATGCGGTCACTTTGCTCCTTGAGCTGTTTCTGCAATGTTAGTACTAAATTTTATAAATCAAAATTAACGAAGTTACCTAGTTCTCCCTCCTGTGATTCGCTGGGGCTTCCACCACTACCTGAATTAACAAGCCCGGAATGAGGGTTCTCCAGAGTGTTGTTATTTGGATTGGGTGTGGGTGGTGCAGCAGGTAATTGGATAACAAAAGCCTGAAAAGCTTTATTGACCTGTGAGGCAATAAGTTTTTGCAAAGCCTCATCCATAGCTTCAACATTTTCGAATTGAGCTTGTCCATCTGTATGAGATCTATCAGGAGTGCCTTCACGAGACCGTCGTGGAGAGCCTCGTGGAGAAGGAATCAGTACGTTATTGTTCTGTGGATCTCCCTGAAGTTGTTGGTTTGTTTGGTTTTCTTGGTTCCCTTGAATGTTGTCATTGTTGTTCAACATGGTTGATGCAACAAGTAAAGTTAAGCTAAAATAGAATGGATTATCAGATTCCCGGTAACGGAACCAATTTGTTTAACCAAAAAATAGAATTTTAACTAAAGCTATAATTTAGAAGAACGCGGGTTACTGATAATCGCAAGTATGAATAAAAGAAAGGAATTCAGATAGCAAGAATATAATCAAGAGAAACAAGTAAACCAAAGTATATTCAGATAGTGTTTCGTGTCGCTACATTTGATCAGTTCTCTCCCTTTTATAGTTATTTTGGAGATATGTGTTTTGCTTTTGCTATTATGAGCAATTAAAGATATTGAATGCTACGTTACATAATCATTATATTTAATACAGATTCTCTAACGTTTTTGGTATTTAATGCTCATTAAATACTATATCTGGACTCTCATGCGTTGTCAGATTCATTTCCTTTGATTCTTGAGCTTAAATGACTTGAACAGGTACGGGCGTTAACTCTTTTTGAATGACCGCTCGTGCCTCTTCCTTTGCTTTCTGCTTTTATCTATTGCAACTCGTGCCTCCTTGCCAGTTATAATTCTTTGACCAGTCTATGTATCTCGACACGTCATCTTCATATCTCTTTAATATGTAAACTCAATTTTTTTCCAATACAGTAACCAAGATGACAATTGAGTAGAAGCATAACTCAAAGAAAAAGACAATTTCACATATTATATAAAGAGTATATTTCTCACATCGGAAACTTCCTAGTTTATTAGCAGCAAATCACAAAATCTTATGGCAAAATTTTGACAGTTCATATGTCAGTTTCCATAGTGGGTGCACAAACAGATCCTTGTCAGCATCATTAGCATCCATGTATTGGGAAAAATTGTATTTAAAAATAAAGGTGACGTGTCGAGAAAAGTAGACCGGTCAAATGGTCAAAGAATTACAACTAGCCAAGAGGCAAGAGTTACAACAGATATGAGCAAATGGCAGAGGAAGAGCCACGGGCAGTTATTCAAATAACTCAGCGCCCGAACCTGTCTAAGTCATTTATATCCGAGAATCAAAAGGAATGAATCTGATAATAGAAAAGAGTGCAAATACGGCATTTAATAAGCATTAAATATGGAATACGTTGGAAAATTTGTATTGAATGTAATGATTATGTAATATAGTATTCAATGCCTTTAATTACTCATAAGAGCCTCATTATGATTTTGGCAAAACGTATATCTCCAAGATATCTATAAAAGGGAGATATCTGATCAATTGTAAAGACACGAAACACTATCTGAATATAATTTGGTTTACTTGTTTCTCTTGATTATATACTCGCTATTTGAATTATTATTTTTTATTCATTCTTGCGATTATCAGTAACCCGAGTTCTTCTAAATTATCGCTTTAGTCAAAATTCTATTTTTTGGTTAAACAAATTGGTTCCGTTATTGGGAATCTGATAATCCATTTTATTTTAGCTTAATTTTCCTTGTTGCATCAACCATGTCGAACAACAATGACAACATTCAAGGAACCAAGAAAATCAAACAAACCAACAACTTCAGGACGATCCTCAGCACAATAATGTTCTGATTCCTTCTCCACGAGGCTCTCCACGACGGTCTTGTGAAGGCACTCCTGATGGATCTCATACCTATGGACAGACTCAATTTGAAAATGTTGAAACTATGGATGAGGCTTTGCAAAAACTTATTACCTCACAAGTCAATAAAGCTCTCCAGGCCTTTGTTAGCCAATTACCTGCTGCACTACCCACACCTACTCCAAATAACAATACTTTGGAGAATCCTCGTTCCGGGCTTGTTAATTCAGGTAGTGGTGGAACCCCCAGCAAATCACAGGAGGGAGAACCAGGTAACTTAGTTAATTCTGATTTACAAAATTTAGTACTAACACTGCATAAACAGCTCAAGGAGCAAAGTGAACGCATATAGCAAATACCCGGGGTGCCACCTGTGATCAAAGGGGTAGATATGGATAAATATTCACAACAACCTTGGAAGCCAAGTACTGCTCCCCTTCCAATCCCAAAGAAATTCAAAATGCCTGATATACCAAAATACGATGGAACAACAGACCCACGTTACTGCATTCACAACAGGCGTAAAAGGCAACGATTTGACTAAGCAGGAGAGTGAATCAGTATTAGTCAAGAAATTTGGTGAAACACTCACTAAGGGTGCACTAACATGGTATTCTCTTTTACAAGAAAATTCTATAAATTCTTTTGCTGAGCTTGCAGATTCTTTCATCAAAGCATACTCGGGATCTCAAAAAGTCGAAAAGAGAATGGAAGATATTTTCAAAATCAAACAAGGGGACTCAGAGTTGCTTAGGGAATTTGTGGATAGATTCCAGCGTGAAAGAATGACACTGCCACGTGTACCAGATAACTGGGCAGCTATAGCTTTCACAAGCAATTTGAATAAAAAAAGCTCAGAAGCTACGAGGCGACTCAAGGAAAGTCTTCGTGAATTCCCAGCTACAACGTGGAATGACGTTTACAACAGATATAGCACAAAGCTGAGGATTGAAGAGGATATTATTTCACGACATCAAAAAGAAGAAAAAGTAAGATCGAGACGGGCGAAAAACGAAAAAAAGGTCTGATAAAAACAGGAACGATCCATACATGGGACTTGCGGGTAGAGACTCACGGTCAAAACAAGACAATCAGAGGTACGATCACAGATCGAGGAATAGAGAGTCAGGCTCGTCATCAAGATTTGGGAATGATCGAAACATACGTGAATCACGAGATGACGATAGAAGTTTAAAGGCAAGATTTGGCGGTTATAATTTCAACGTAAGTACTTCTAAACTTGTGGATGTTTTAAGAAGCATGGGAGATAAGGTTTGATGGCCGAAGGAGATGAGATCGAATCCAAACAGGCGCAACCCAAATCATTGGTGCGAGTTTCACAATGACCACGGGCATAAAATGGCAGATTGTAGATTTTTACAAAGTGAAGTTGATCATTTACTATAACAAGGATATCTTACTGAGTTGTTCAGTGAGAAGGGGTAAGCAAGCTTACATGAAGAACAGGCAGGAGCCTCCAAAACCACCTTCTCCCAAAAGAACTGTCAACGTTATAAGTGGGGGTGAAGATATCAATGGCGTATCATATACTACAGCTAACAAGATTTCCAAAGTAACAATTACCCACGGGAAGCGGCTGCGACATGTCTTGGAGGAAGAAAGTATTATGTTCGATGATGCAGATGTCAAGGGTCTATTAACTCTATTAACTCCACATAATGACGCACTGGTAATATCTTTACTTGTATATGATACTAATGTGAAACGAGTTTTAATTGATCCAGGTAGTTCCATGAACATTATTTTGCTAAGAGTATTACGTGAGAGGCAAGCTGAAGATAAAGTGATACCAACGGTGCATACTCTATCTGGATTTGATAATTCTAGTGTTGTCACGAAAGGAGAGGTAACGCTCACCACATTCGCTGAAGGAGTCGTCAAAGATACAAAGTTCTAGGTGGTAGATATGGATATGGCTTACAACATGATTCTTGGGAGACCATGGATCCACAAAATGGATGTTGTTCCTTCAACCTTGCATCAAGTTATTAAATTTCCATCACTATGTGGAATCTATCAAATTCGTGGAGATCATCATACATTCAGGGCTATCAACTCTGTTGCAGATAAAAGCACAAGAAATAAAGGTAAATAGCAATCACAGAAGGCAGTTGAGGACACCACAACACAAACCTCAACTGAACAAGGGCAAACAGATGTAGATCAAGGCGTGATACCATTCAAGAACCCCATAAGAGAATGAAAATATCAAAACAACAATAGAGGAATTAGATCCTGTCGTGTAATTTGCTCAATGGCCTAATAAAAAAGTCAATGTTGGAGCTAATCTTAGCCAAGGTATGAGAGGCAAGTTAATTGAATTTTTGAAAACTAACGTGGACTGCTTTGCTTGGTCCCACTCTGACATGACAGGAATACCACCGAAGGTGATGACTCATAAACTAAATGAAGATCCATCATACCCTCCTGTCAAGCAAAAGAAAAGAAAGCAAGGAACTTTTAAGAATCAGGTGATTCAAGAAGAAGTCCAAAAATTGCTAATAATTGGTTTCATTCGTGAGGTAAAATATCCTAACTGGTTAGCTAACACTGTTGTAGTTCCAAAGAAGAACGGTAAGTGGCAGGTTTGTGTAGATTACACAGATTTTAATAAAGCCAGCCCTAAATATTCTTTTCCATTACCACACATAGATCAATTGATTGATGCAACTACAGGTCATAAACTATTAAGTTATTTAGATGCATATTCAGGTTATAATCAGATTAAAATTGATCCGGAAGATGAAGAAAAAACTTCATTCATAACAGACAGGGGAACTTACTGTTATAAAGTAATGCCCTTTGGTCTAAAGAATGCAGGAGCAACGTATCAGAGGTCAGTTACCAAAATGTTTCAAGAGCATTTAGGAAAGACTATGGAGGTATATATAGATGATATGCTTGTTAAAACTCAGTATTCAAAAGATCACATATCACACTTATCTGACACTTTTTCAATTTTGCGCAAATTTAATGTGAAGTTAAATCCCGAAAAATATGCATTTGGCGTTGCATTGGGTAAGTTTTTGGGTTTTCTTATTTCTAACCGTGGTATTGAAGTAAATCCTGCATAGATTAAGGTCATTGAAGAAATCCCTGATATACTTTCAAACAAGAAAGAAGTTCAAAGATTGACGGGGAGAATTGACAGCCTTGGGAAAATTCTTTTCTAAATCATCAGAGAAGTGTTTTAAATTCTTCTCATCCCTTAAGAAGCACGATCATTTTGAATGAATGAGGAATGTCAACGGGCACTCAGGAATTTGAAAATGTACTTATCAAATCCACCTTTGCTGGCAAAACCAAAGGTGGGGGAAAGACTACTCATTTACCTTGTTGTTTTAGAAGTAGCGGTAAGCATTGTTTTGGTCCGAGAAGAACAAGGTAAACAATCCCCTATCTATTATGTTAGTAAATATTTGTTAGATGCGGAGACGCGGTATCCTCAGTTAGAAAAACTTGCACTTGCATTAATCATGGCATCTAGAAAGTTAAGACCTTACTTCCAGTGTCTTCCTATCGCTGTAGTAACTGCCTACCCTTTACGTAATATATTACATAAGCATGAGTTATCAGGTAGGTTAGTTAAGTGGGCAATAGAGTTAAGTGAATACGAAATCACATACCAACCTAGAACTGCTATAAAATCACAAGTGGCTGATTTCGTGGTTGATTTTAGCCAGGGGATGCAATTAGAAGCAGAAAAAGAATTACAGGTATTCAATGGAGCTAACCTGGGAAGTTGGACTTTATTCACTGATGGCTCATCTAATGTAAAAGGTGCAGGTTTAGGGATTGTCTTGGTACCACATACGGGTGAAACCATTGGTTCAGGATGCTTTGGAGAAGGTTAAGATGATTCAGGATAGACTCTGTACAACCCATTCTAGATAGAAGAGTCACGCGGACATGAAGGTTCGTGATGTTTCATATATGGTTGGTGAGCGAGTTCTGCTTTAGGTTTCGCATATGAAAGGCGTCATGAGGTTTGGGAAGAAAGGAAAGCTGAGTCTGAGGTTTATTGTCCCTTTTGAGATCTTGAGGCGAGTTGGGGAGGTTGCTTATGAGCTCACCTTACCTCCCAGTTTGGCCGGAGTTCATCCAATATTTCATGTTTCGATGCTCCGGAGGTATCTCGGTGACCCATCGCACGTGTTGGATTTCAGTTCAGTCCAGTTGGACAAGGATCTATCTTATGTTGAGGAGCCAGTGGCTATATTGGATAGGCAGATCAGAAAGTTGAGGTCAAAGAACATAGCTTCAGTGAAGGTTCAGTGGCGGGGTCAGCCGGCCGAGGAGGCAACTTGGGAGACCGAGCAGGATATGCGCAGTAGCTACCCTCATCTTTTCACTACTTCAGGTATGTTCTCTATGCTCGTTTGAGGACGAATGAATGTTTAAGTGTAGGAGGATGTGATGACCCGGCTGGTCGTATTAAGAATTAACGCCCTGATCCCCTATTAACTGCTTCCCCTAAGTTCATTTTTGCTATTTTGGTTTGCCAGGACGTTCGGTGTTGGTCTTCGGAGGGTTTTGGGACACTTAGTCACTAACTGAGAGCTTAAATGTTGAAAAATGATCCGTAGTCAGAACAGTGTGAAGAACACCTCGAAATGGGAACCTGATGGTTCCGGTAGCTCCGTTAGGTGAATTCGGGGTTGGGAGCGTGTTCGAAATGTATTTTGGAAGTCTGTAGCTCATTTAGGCTTGAAATGCTGAAGTTTGAATTTTTGAAATTTCCGGTCCGATAGTGAGTTTTTGATCCGAGGGTCGGAATGGAATTCCGAAAGTTGCAATAGCTCCGTCGTGCCGTTTGGGATGTGTGTGCAAAGTTTCAGGTCATTCGACATGTTTTGGTTAGGTTTTTGATCGGAAGCGTATTTTGAGAAAAATGGAAGTTCTTAGGCTTAAATCATTGATTAATTCGGGTTTCCGGTGTTGCAATAAGCTGTTTTAAGGATTGGTACAAGTTTGAATAGGGTAATAGGTGTCATTGGTGCTTTTGGTTGAGGTCCCAGGGGCCTCGAGATGATTTCGGAGGGTTGATGGAAGAATTTTGGAAGTTGGGAGATAGCAGATTTTTGCTGCTTCTGGTATTTCCGCATCTGCGGCTTGGAAACCACAGATGCGGTACCTCAGATGCGGCATAGAGGATCGCAGAAGCGAGATTGATCAAGGCCTTCAGTTTCCGCAGGTGCGGTATGTGCTCCGCAGAAGCGGGCCCGCATCTGCGAGGTTTACCACAGAAGCGGTTTGGGGCATTTTTAGGAAAACCGCAGAAGCGGCTTTATTTCCACAGAAGCGGAAATTTGATAAATGGAAAGAGCCGCAGAAGCGACTCATTTTCCGCACAAGCGGGAAAGCAGAAGCGGTCCCTTATTCACAGAAGTGAAAATCCCTGTTCAGATATAGGAATTTCGAGGGTTAGTTTTCAAAAGTTAGAAAAATCAAATTGAGCTCGGAGAAGGGCGATTTTGAGAGTATTTTGAAGAGGAGATTATTGGGTGACGTTTCTTTAATCCCTTCTAGTTATATTTCATCATTTTGTAGCTAAATCCATCATTAAAAATCAAATTGAGGATCAAAAATTTGGAAAGATTGGGTAAAACTTCATAGGCTAAACTATTGAGTTTTGAGGGGGTGTTTGACCTCCGATTTTGGAGATTTTTATATGGTTAGACTCGTGAGAGTACGAGGGTTCTAAAAATATAAAAATTATTCGATTCCGAGATGTTGGCCTGAAGAGCATTTTGGTTATTTTACCTAATTTCGCGTCTTGTCCTTGAATTTAATAGTATAATCAGTTGCTTGAGATGTTATTTACAATATGTAATTGAATTGAATAGATTTGAGCCATTTGGAGTCGGATACTCATGGCAAAGGCGTGGTTTCTGGTTGATTTTGTACCAGTTCGAGGTAAGTGGCTTGTCTAATCTTGTGTGGGGGACCTTTTCCCCTTAAGATTTGTTATTTGGTATTTTGAGTGCCTTGTACGCGAGGTGAAGAGCGCGTACTTGAGCCAATTGTTGAAAATCCGGTTTTTACTTAAGATATCGAGATTGAGTTTCTTTCATATTTGCCTTATTCTACTTGCAATTATAACTTGTGCTAGATTATGAAAGCATGTTTAGTTGATTTAACTTGCCTAATTGCTTAAGTTGCCTTGACTATATTACGTGAAGCATGCTAGGCCAGTACTACCTGTTGTTTGTCCTTTATACTTCATTTCTGTGTATCCTCTGGCTGTGATTGCGCATTTATATTGGGATTATGGATGTAGGATTTCGGTAGCTCCCCCCCCNTCCCCCCCCCCCCGCACATTGATAGTTGGAGTACGGGACGGTATCCCGGGAGATCCACTGGACAGTTGAGAAAAAGACTACAGGACGGTACCCTGGGAGACCCTCATTGTTATCATTGGTTTTGAGCTGTACATATTCCGTGTTTACTCTGTTCTTGGTGTAGTTGTTATTGCCTTGTTTAACCTGTATATTCTCACGGCTGCACTCATTATTACTGTCAGTTTTCATATTGTTAATTCATATTATACTGTTTAACCTCAGTAGGGCCCTGACCTTCCTCGTCACTACCCAACCGAGGTTAGGCTTGGCACTTACTGAGTACCGCTGTGGTGTACTCATACCCCTTCTGCGCATGTTTTTCATGTGCAGATTCAAGTACCTCCACCCAGGCGCACTATCCTCGAGGCGGGGAGATCTAGCGGAGACTTTGAGGTATATTTGTCGCGTCCGCAAACCGGGAGTCTCTATTCTATTCTAGCTTTAGTAGTTAGTTTATCCTTTCTTTCAGTTGTTTAGACATTCTGGAGTTAGAGCAGCGTATTACATTTCTATTAGCCTGTGGTTCCCGTGAGTTTTCGGGTTTTGGGATGATATTGTAGACTTCCGCGTTTGAATTGTATATGCTAAGTGACACTTATATATAGTCTTCCTTCTATTTTTTTGCTTAGTTTAATTAATAGTTTCCGCAAGTTATGTTATTTCCGCATTGTTAGGCTTACCTTGTCGTAGGGACTAGGTGTCATCACGACATGTTCACGGAGGGCGAACTGGGGTCGTGACATGACAAAAATTCTCTTTTAATGAAATCCACTTCCCAAATATTCAACTGATGAATAAATGGAAAGTGAGGGGACTATCTGTATTAGAAAAAATTGTATTTAAATATAAAGGTGACGTGTCGAGATACGTAGACCGGTCAAAGAATTACAACTAGTCAAGAGGCACGAGTTGCAACAGATACGAGCAAATGGCAGAGGAAGAGGCACGGGCAGTTATTCAAATAACTCAGCGCCTGAACCTGTCTAAGTCATTTATATCCGAGAATCAAAAGAAATGAATCTGACAATAGAAAAGAGTGCAAATACGGCATTTAATAGGCATTAAATGTGGAATACGTTAGAGAATTTGTATTGAATGTAATGATTATGCAACGTAGCATTCAATGCCTTTAATTACTCATAATAGCCTCATTATGATTTGGGCAAAACGTATATTTCCAAGATATCTATAAAAGGGAGATATTTGATCAATTGTAAGGACACGAAACACTATCTGAATATACTTTGGTTTACTTGTTTCTCTTGATTATATACTCTCTATTTGAATTTTTTTTTTATTCTTGTGATTATCAGTAACCCGAGTTCTTCTAAATTATCGCTTTAGTCAAAATTTTATTTTTTGGTTAAACAATCCATCTTTTACTTTCTTATTTCCTCAACCATTCTTCTCCTGGTGTTTGCTCTAACCATGACGTCTACCCACCTTGTATTGTCAGTAAACGTACGAGAAATTCAATACAAAAGGATTTTTTTTTTACCGACTAAAAAGAAAAGAGTATTACGTAACTTAGGACATAAAAAGAAATAAATTTATTTTACTATTCGCTTCGGGATTTCAAATACTAGTCATTTTAACAAAATTACTTCATAATATTTAATGTTTTAGAAAATTAAAAAGAATTTATTAGGAGTATTTCCTTTTTGAATTTATTCTTCTTGTCCAGTTAATCAGTGCTAATTACGATATATTACTGCTATATAGAAAGGGGAATGAGAGGAGCTTTTGGTCAACATGAATTTACCAAAAAATCTAAGATATTTCAGTTTATTACCTAAAATGGCCTTATAGTATTTGGTAAATATAGCCAAGTTGAGGGATTTTAAATACCCAAAAAATGAATGATGTCAGGGTTCCACGTGCAAGAACCCACGTCCACCACATATTTGACTGCCTCTAAGAAAGAGTTGCGTATTAGCTGAACAACTTATTTTCTTGACGAGCTTCGTCATAGCCGAGACGTTTTCCAATGTTCCAGCAAATACATGGCTTAGCATAATTGTAATTTTAATTTAATCAATTTAGACTTATGTTTGCACAAAAGTTATCATCTACCTTATGAGTGTAAAACAATATAAATAAATCACGGACAAATCATAGCAAACCGTAATAATCCATTGAACCAAATGAAGGAAGCGAAAATAAGTACTCAGAGTTAAGAGGAGAAACATTAAAAGCCTTTATTGATAGTAGTGATTTGGTCTGCCTCTCCATGAAGAGGTTCAGAGCCTTATAATGGTGTTCCACTTTCCCATAATATGGGTATCGTTGTGTCTTTTCTCCCTTTCCTGAATAGTGGCCAGGAAGAAGCCCCCTTTCTAGGGTTTCCTCTCTTGTTATTTATAGCTGTGAGCTTCGTGAGCTGGCAATAAGTGGCCGTGACCACGTTGGGGTTTTGCCTTCATGATGGCGGGTGGGCCGTGGCCTTGTTGATCGAATCAGATAAGGATTAAGTACCGTTAATTCTGAGTAGTCGTACCACTTATTAATCATGAATTAACTTAAGACGGGATTAACTTCGTTAATTATCGTGGGGTCGGATTCTGACCCATACAGTTAGTCCCTCCGCTTATTGAGATCGTGCCTTGGCCGAACTCGATGAGTGGACTTCATCGACTGTGGTTTCAGAAACTCGGATAGGGAGGTCGACTGTCGCTTCGGTCGAGGCCGAATTCCCTTTGGTGACGGCCCTTAGCCTTGTAGAGCGTTAGTGTTTTGTTATCGTGTTATCAAGACGTCGTTCGATCAAAGTTGAACTCTTTTCCTTGGCGAAGGCACTTGACCCTTTAACTTAATTCGAGTGAGGTCGAGCTTTGTTGTGCTCTGATTCTTACGTTTGTTTGGGAGCATAACCGACGACCACGGCGGACGGGTCGTATATTGTGCTGCCAAGGGGAGTAAGGGTACGCTTGATACGTGTTTGGCGACGTCCAAAATTCTGAAGGCGTACGGAACATCTCCTCAGCGTTCATAGGTTGTTACAACCGTTTCGAAGGCGAGACGCCGGTTGGTGACTGAAAAGCCACTTCATGGAGCCTGTCACAATGACGCACGTTTTTGTAGAACTGAACCAGTTTGCGGTTGGTCATGTAGTTAATGATGGCTATTGGGGTTCGTGAAAGCCACTTGTGTTGCCTATAAATAAGGGCCGAGGCATTTACTTCCCATATTTTCATTGCTTGTCTGAGAGAGATTCTGAAGAAGCTTTTCTTCTTGCTAATTCACCTTCATATTTGTTCTTTGTCCATCAAACTTTGTTTCTTTCTCGTTAGTGAATCAACAGTGGCAGGCAGTTCTTCCCAAAACGTTCTTCCTACGGCTCTTCCGGTTAACTTTCTGGTGGTTGAAGGGCCATCTCCGGCAATGGGAGGTGCAGAACCGGTGGAGACCGATGAAGTTCCATCAGTTGACGAGATAGTATCTCTGCCCGGAGGCCTGATGACTGGCTTCACTGTCGATGGTGGAGAGGATCAGGTGAACGAAGCCCCGTTAATGGGGGAAATTGGGTTGGCCCAACTACGGGAACATGGGTTCATCCCCAGCTATGCTGACGTCGTTCTTGCCAAAAGCGAGGAGAGGGTCCACACCGACCGCAGGGGATACTGCGTCTTTTATGCCTATCCCTTCAAGTTGGGGTTTAAGCTCCCGCTCCCAACACTGGTGGTTGATTTCTGTCGTTATTACGGGGTATGTCCGGGTCAGCTTGCTCCTTCTCTTTACAAATTGCTAGTAATGTTTATCAAATATGCAGAACCGGCCGGTAGGGAGGTCACGCTGCAACATGTGCTTAGTCTCTATGCTCCCCAGAGAATTCGCGGTACCATGATTCAAGCGTGCCCTCGTGGGTCGAGGGGCCTGACTACGAAATTGGATGGCGAGGTCGACCCTCGCCCTTTTGAGCACTTCTTCTACATTAGGACTGAACATTTAGTGGCGTGCCCCACTGGGTTCCCAGAGGCTTGGAATCATGCACGTAAGTTCTTTAATCGTCGAATTCTCTTTTCTACTCCTCCTTACGTTTTGTTCTCGTAAGTGCTAACTCATGTCAATTTTGTAGCCGAAAAGTTGTCGCCGGCTCCGTTAGCTGGGGTGCGTGAGTGGGTTGAGACCGTGCTCCCCCATACAGTGGGGATACGTACATGGGCGTCTTTCTGGGAGAGGCATGGTCGTAGGCCTGTGACAGGTGAAAAGTTGATTTCTTCTTCTGTTCCGCTTTATTTCGACTCTATTCGTCAACTTTGTTTTTTTGTGATCAGGGAGGGCACGCCGCGTCAGGGCCCCTCAGTTGGCCTTCTGTCGGTCGGGTGCAATTGCTCGGTTCATTGCAGCACCGGTGTCGCGCCCAGTATCGAGGGCGTCGTCAGTTGAATCTTCAGCGGCTCCTTCTCCAGCAACGGCCGCACTTCGGGACGAGGGGCCATCCGGGGTTGTGCGCCCTAGGGCGGAATCGCCATCAAATGGAGAGGAGGAGAGGCATTGATAAGGCGCAGGNTTAGGCCATGATGATACCGTCGCTTCGGCGACTCAATTGGTGGTTCCAGTCGCTGAGACGGGAGGTAGTTCCTCATCGGCTGCTAATGTTGGTGAGTCAAGCGCTCCTTCGGTGGCTACGGCGGGTGGTTTTACCTCACTGGTGGCGGAAGGAGGAAGGGGTGCTGTAGGAGATGAGTACCAGTCCGAATCCGACTTGGAACCCGACGACGTCCGTATGTTCCAGGAAGGCTTCACCAATTCAGCGGTGCATGCAGATGGGCGATCTCGCTTCATCGAGGTTCCCACGGAGTTGAACTTATTGCTCCGAGGGGAAAGCTTGGTGCCGTAGTTTGAGCTGATATGCTCGGAGGCCGAGAATGCGTCGTTGATGGACGTTACGGATATCGTACTGATGAATGAAGTGGTCGTAATGGGCTTGAGGGTATGTAATATGACGTCGGTTCGCTTCTTCTTTGCCTTAGTTTGTTCTTTATCTTAATCGTTGTCTTTGCTTTGCAGTCTTATTTGTTGGAGGTGGAGAGCATCCGTTGGGCCAACGTCCACTCGGGGGTATTTTTGCGGGCGCTAGAGAAGTACTGCCGCTACCGAGATCAGTACCGAGAGATGCGCGCACGCTTGAGGAATGATCCTCGTAGCCGGGCCTTGGTCGAGGAATTAGCGAGGCGGGAGTTTCAGATGCAGCAAATACTTGGCAGAACGAGTGCTCTCGAGGAACAGCTCCGTCGGAAGGATGAGGAGCTCGAGGCGGGAAAGAGGGCTGCAGCTGAGTGTGAGCGCCAGGGCCAGGATAAGGCGGCGGAGGCCGCTGTGGCATGGAGCGGGAAAGTGACTGCGTTGGAGGGTGAAGTCGCAGTCTTGAAGCATCAAGTGAGGGATGCCTCGTCGAGTGCTGGGGCGTTGAAGGAAGCTATCCGCGTGCACGAGTCCCAGCGGGAGTCGGAGAGGGCTGTTACGGCCTTTAGAGAAGCGGGTCTCGAGGACCGGATCGGTGTCTTTGAGCAGGACGCCCAAGTCATGGCAGACCGGATCACGGCCTTAGAAGAAGAGAACCAGCGCATACGGGACCAGGCCTCTTCTTCCAGCCAGGCTCGCGAACTCTGGGTCTTTGCTGAGGCCCAATGTGATGTATATAAGAATTTGTGGGAGGCCGGCATTATGACCGAAGCTGCTTTCGAGGGAGCGTGTCAAAAGGCTCGTGAGGCCCGTATTGATAGTGGTTTTGATACGGCGACGCCAGAGGCTGACGATGGTGCAGATGATGGCGCGGATGGCGCCGAGTAAAAAGATGTTATGCATTTTTTCTTGTCTTGTTCGCCGTTTGGCGTTTAGGTGTTTCTTGTTTTTTCTCCTTCTTTTTCCTTGTACAGAACGGCCTTGGCCGGGTGTAAGCGGGGATGACCCGCAATTAATTTTGTAGATAAATGAAACCTCCTTTCCGTTATTTGCCTTGTATTTGTTTTGTACCCCCCTTTTTTCCCCTTAGATTTTCTTTGCATGTGTTCGAAGAGATGATTTGCCTTTGAGTTTGACTCTGGTAGGCATGTTAGTTTTTGATTGTTGTCGACTTTTATTCTTCGACTCGGGGTGAGCGAGTCGGAGCCGTTGCTTGGCGATAGCAGCACTTAGCCTTAGTCCCAGTTCGGGCGCGGTCGAACTGCCGGCCGTGATGATAAAAAATGCGGCCTTGTAGTTTGACCGGGGCCGGACTTTACGTGTCCCTAATCTTAGTTCGAGTTGGGAGTACTTAATTGAATGGCGAGGGTGCCTAATCTGCGCCTCGATTCGTTGGAGGTTGGGTTTTGCTGAGTTCAATAATGAAGGCGCTTGGTCCGAGTCCTGGTTCAACTGTGGTTGAACTTGTTAGATTTGAGGACGAAGGCGTCTAGCCTTATGATTTGAGCGAGGTAGAACTCGTTGGATTTGATGGCGAAGGTGTGTAGCCTGAGTCTTGGTTCAACCGTAGTTGAACTTACTGGCGAAGGCACATAGCCTTGATTTGATAACGAAGGTGCATAGCCTGAGTCCCAGTTCAACCGTAGTTGAATTTACTGGCGAAGGCGCATAGCCTTGATTTAATGGCGAAGGCGCATAGCTTGAGTCCCAGTTCAACTGTTGTTGAACTTTGTCAATTTTGATGGCGAAGGCGCATAGCCTGATTCTTGGTTCAACCGTAGTTGAACTTACTGGCGAAGGCACATAGCCTTGATTTAATGGCGAAGGCGTATAGCCTGAGTCCCAGTTCAACTGTTGTTGAACTTTGTCAATTTTGATGGCGAAGGCGCATAGCTTGAGTCTTGGTTCAATCGTAGTTGAATTGACTGGCGAAGGCGCATAGCCTTGATTTAATGGCGAAGGCGCATAGCCTGAGTCCCAGTTCAACTGTTGTTGAACTTTGTTAATTTTGATAGCGGAGGCGCATAGCCTGAATCTTGGTTCAACCGTAGTTGAATTTACTGGCGAAGACGCATAGCCTTGATTTGATAGCGAGGGCACATAGCCTGAGTCCCAGTTCAACCGTAGTTGAATTTAATAGCGAAGGCGCATAGCCTTGATTTAATGGCGAAGGCGCATAGCCTGAGCCCCAGTTCAACTGTTGTTGAACTTTGTCAATTTTGATGGCGAAGGCGCATAGCCTGAGTCCCAGTTCAACTGTTGTTGAACTTTGTCAATTTTGATGACGAAGACGCATAGCCTGAGTCTCGGTTCAACCATAGTTGAACTTGTTGGCGAAGGCACATAGCCTGAGTCTTGGTTCAACCGTAGTTGAACTTACTGGCGAAGGCGCATAGCCTTGATTTGATGGCGAAGGCACATAGCCTGAGTCCCAATTCAACTGTTGTTGAACTTTGTCAATTTTGATGGCGAAGGCGCATAGCCCAAGTCTTGGTTCAACCGTAGTTGAATTTACTGGCGAAGGCGCATAGCCTTTATTTAATGGCGAAGGCGCATAGCCTGAGTCCCAGTTCAACTGTTGTTGAACTTTGTTAATTTTGATAGCGGAGGCGCATAGCCTGAGTCCCAGTTCAACTGTTGTTGAACTTTGTTAATTTTGATAGCGGAGGCGCATAGCCTGAGTCCCAATTCAACTGTTGTTGAACTTTGTCAATTTTGATGGCGAAGGCACATAACCCGAGTCTTGGTTCAACCGTAGTTGAATTTACTGGCGAAGGCGCATAGCCTTTATTTAATGGCGAAGGTGCATAGCCTGAGTCCCAGTTCAACTGTTGTTGAACTTTGTTAATTTTGATAGCGGAGGCGCATAGCCTGAGTCCCACGTTGTGGGTATTGAGTACTGAAGCTCGGTTTTGATTCGAGACCTTGAGCAGCTTATACGTTGTCTTTCCGATCGGGGTATGTAGGTTGTCTTGAGGCGACTCTCGGCTTGAGATATATCCGTGCCGGTTCCCTGCCGGAGCCCGTATCAGGGATGCGGTAGATGCCTTACAGAGATCCTCCCTTAGGAGGGGCTTCTTCTTCTTGTTTGCACTATCCGAGATCAGAGAGAGAGAGAGGACTTGGATTTTGATTTGAGATCTTCGAGTTCTCCTTGTCCGATATGCCGCTTTGGCTTGTTTGAGCTGGGTTGTTTTTCTCCTTTTCCGGCATTTCTTTCCTTTTGGTCCAGGGAAGAACTACGCGATTTTGCTAGGAAATCCCCATAGACGGTGCCAAATTGTTTGCTCAAAAGTTATCATCTGCCTTATGAGTGTAAAACAATATAAATAAATCACGGGCAAATCATAGCAAACCGTAATAATCCATTGAACCAAATGAAGGAAGCGAAAATAAGTACTCAGAGTTAAGAGGAGAAACATTAAAAGCCTTTATTGATAGTAGTGATTTGGTCTGCCTCTCCATGAAGAGGTTCAGAGCCTTACAATGGTGTTCCACTTTCCCATAATATGGGTATCGTTGTGTCTTTTCTCCCTTCCTGAATAGTGGCCAAGAAGAAGTCCCCTTTCTAGGGTTTCCTCTCTTAGTATTTATAGTTGTGAGCTTCGTGAGCTGGCAATAAGTGATCGTGACCACGTTGGGATTTTGCCTTCATGATGGCGGGTGGGCCGTGACCTTGTTGATCGAATCAAATAAGGGTTAAGTACCGTTAATTCTGAGTGGTCGTACCACTTATTAATCATGAATTAACTTAAGACGGGATTAACTTCGTTAATTATCGTGGGGTCGGATTTTGACCCATACAACTTATATGTGCATAAACTCTTGGCATTCAAATTCTAATCTAATGTCCTAATAATACTAATACAGATAATTAGATCAAAAGTTTCAATTTTGCGTCATAGAATTTGTTTATGCACCTTTAACTAATTTTTTGTGCTATTTATATTCCTAATATTTTCTTAAAGAAATATTATAATAGGCGTCCGACTTAATCATTTTTGTTAATTAGTACTACTTTATGAATTTCGAGAAAAGATATGTCATAAGGTAAATCTTCCTTCACTTATATTTTCTTCTTAGCCCCTACTCTTATACAGAAAGTCTAAGGTTAAAAAACTATTAGAGTGAGTACTGCGTTACTTTCTATTTAATAAAAGAACATATTATATTCTAAAAAAAAAAACTAAATGGAGGCATGAATTTTGGGGGGAAAATCAATTTTACTTCAATTTTCGCTGTGCTATTAAAATATGAGGAAAAGGAAATAAATTTTATTGGATAGTAAAATTAGCTAAGCCGTTTGGAGTTCATATAGAATACTAGAAATTAAATGGTGAAGCTCGAAGTGGAATTAATTCTTATTAAATAAACATGTATGTGAATTTCAATCTTAAAATTAATGATATAAACATAAATGCCCTTTTATAAAATAATTGAAGTAATACACTTAAAGAAAGTATTTTTATAATTACTTGTTGGACCCATGTTTTATATATAAAAATAAAAATAAATATGATACTAATTACTATAACCAAGCAAAATGCAAATTATTTACAAAAGGCTAATCCTTAAATATTACTGTGTCATTTCAAACCAAAGCACTGAATTGCTTTTATTAATTATTAGTCCAGCTATTCTTATTTAGAAAAAAAAACTTTGTTCTGACTTAATTTAAAACATAACTAATAGTTAATTTTTTTTGTATATATAATAAGAAAATAGTAATCTGATTAGGAAATAACACGGATTCAATTAGAACTCACGATATTGCTGTTCAAACTATAATAACTTTACCATCTTCTTGATTATTTTAATGTCAAGTAAACATTTGAAGGTGCAATTGCTCAAACAATTGTCTTTAATTCAAGCACTTAATGAGAAAAGCCTATGTAAAGAAAGAGTAGAACCGGTGCTCCTTTAAAATATTTGTTTTTATATTTTGAGGTTCACTTCTAATATAACACATGGTATTCCTTATGCTAAAAGAAGACATCTCATCTTATTTAAAACTGTTAGCAAATGAATTATCAATGAAAAAAGTGCAATCTCTTTAGTTATTCACAAGTTGACGAGTTTTAAGTAAATTAGGATCTTTTTTCCTTCTTTTTAAATTTAACTCACTAAAAATTTATCAGCATGTGTTGCCAATGAAGTTTTGTGCTACCAATAAGCCTACTTATTATTTGCTAAAAAACTTTATTGTAAATTATAAATTTCAAATTAGAATATGGGGGAAAACAAGACACAAACACAACACACACAAAAAAAAATAATGAAATATTAGAAACCTTTTTATATCTTATTCGTTGATGTTTAATTCCAACAAAATAAGTTTAAAATACTTTTATTGAATAAAGATGCATATAAAATTTTTATCTTTAAATATATTATTTAAATTAACATTATTGATCTTTACAAAAAACCTAGAGTAATACAATTAAGGAAATTATTTTTGTAATTAAGTGTTGGGCCCATGCTCCCATCCATCCTCTAGTATGTGTGAGAGAGAAAAAAAGGTAATTTACAAATTGAGATTACCAAAAGTCTATTAAGGATGATACAGGCGGGAGTAGTTTGTAAGTTATAACTAGGTACCACATTAATTAAAAAATTTCCGAATAGTCACATTTTCAGTCGTTGTGGGCTTAAAGAAAAGCTCATTTTTACATGTTGTATATTTGTAGGTGCACTATATATTGGAAAAGGTATTCTACTGACTCAAACTTAATAAATGTTAAACTTCAATTTTTATGTTGGACAGACTATAACCAACATTTTATTCCATTTTTCATGAAAAATAATGTATGGTGAGCTGTTTGTTATATAGAAAAAGCAACTGAAATATAAATTAAAGTAGTGGAGTGTAAAATAAATGACACAAATAAAGATGTGTTTATTTACCACAATGTAATTACAATATAATTTTAATTTCATGTATTGATTGCAAGTATAATTAAACAACTAGATATACTTTTTATAAAATATAGAAACTCAGGAAAATATAATACTCACTCAGTTCATTACCATCCCGGCATCACCAAAGCACCAGCCTACAAAGTACTAGTATACTACAATCTACCATTGCAATAAGAACAGAAAAAAATTTAAAAAGGAAGAAGGATAATATGAGAAGGTTTAAGTTTAACCTAAATAATTCATTATTTAAAATAGTTAACAAAAATAATATAATATCTTGAAAATTTCAAAAATAGAATAAAAGTATTCTTGAGTAACATTTTCGTTCAAAATTTTAAATTGAAAAGCTAATGACCGACAAAGTGAACAGAAGCATAAAATTTTATTGGAAGTAACACTTTATTATTTTGTTACTCGCAATAAAAACACTTCAAAAATACCCTTATAGTATGAATGATACGGTGGAAGAAAAAACGAGATAGCATGTCATGTGGCACCCGTCTCTCCGAAACGTCAGGCCAGGTAGAAAGGTACTATTATAGTAGAAGAGGAGTATTTTTTTTCATCAATTTTATAAGAGAAATTTTCATAAAGCATTTTTAGTGGTAATTAGCTATCTATAGATATCATTTGCTATATTAAAGATTGTAGATACGTTTTCTGTTGTTATAAAATGTATTAGATATATTTAAGCTACTGTATTCAAGAATACACTAGCAAAAATAGGCGTGAATCAGAAAGTCCAGCTAATCAGTTATTGTATTCGAGTGCATTCGACTATACTCATGGCGTGAAACATGGGATTACAGCTGGACAGATTATTGTATTCGACTGTATTCACGGCGTGAAACAGGGGATTACACTGTTTTTAAACGGAAAGTGAATCAATTAACATAATAGACTCCTAATATAACTAACAAACTCAATTATAACACACAAATTTGTATTTTCTTGTATAAAAAAGATTCTCAACCGAATAATACCCAAAAATATAGCAATATTCAGAGAAATTATATAATACATCTGAATACATAAATTATATTAATTAAAAAAATATATGAATACATTCATGGCATATAGCGAGACAGTGAATACAATGAAATACATAGAATACAGTGGGATACATTGAAATATAATGAAAAAAACAGTGAATACAATGAAATACATGGAATAAAGAGATATACATTGAATTACAATGAAAAAAAAATAATGAATATGCTAGTTTGTATGGGTCCACCAAATCGTAGAGTACTTGGTCCTCTACAAGTTTCTGCTGAGAGCACTTAGTAAAGCAGTAAGTAAATGAGGCAGATGATTTTTACGTGGAAAAATCCGCACAAAGGGATCAAAAAACCACGACCTACCCTGTAAGCTTTTAACTTTACTAACTTGTAATCTTACCTATTACAAGCCACTTTATAATGCTTCCGATTGCAAAGACTTCAAACTAACTTGTGGTACATTTACCACAAGCCACTTTGTGATTATCCTAGTTACAAAGGCTTTTTCTAACTTATGGTGCTATCACTACAATCTACTTTGTAACTCTACGATTACAAAGACTTTTCTTTATGACTAAATCTAGCCACAACCTAAACTCAACGAGTCTAAGGATTTACAAGAGGATTCCTAATCAGTAAACTTCTAAGTAAGTGATTTAGGAGATATTGTAAGTGCAATAACAAGGTTACAACTCAACTAGGACAACAATAATCAATCGTTTAGGAACTAGTCTGTAGTGGCGTTCAACCTTGTTCTTCAAGCTTGAGAGAATGATCTTTTCTGTTTTTGCTAAAGGCTTGAATTAAAAAACTGAAACCTTCCAGTGATGTTTTGTATAAAACCCCTTTGGTACATCTTGATCACATCACTTGAAATGATGTGAGTACTTTGTTTGGTTAGAGAATGAGTGGGCTGACAGTGTGGTGCAGTGCGGCAGAAATAGTGCCGCCAGTCACTTCAGTTCCAGCTATGTCCCAATAACTTTGTACTGCAATATAGGAACCACATGAGCATCAGGTCCTTGTTTGGTTCCTAGCTCCTAAATCTATAGCAGTTCATCTTTTAATGGAATCCGTTGAAGATTGCAGCAATCCAAAGTAGGTCAAATTCTCTAACTGGTTTTTATCAGAAAGTTTGTTAGATCATCAAAACATAAGGCAAGAGTATTTAAGATCTATCAGTTTCACCCTTTTTGATGATGACAAACTTAAATAGTATGTTGACAAACTTAAACAGTTATAAGTTCAAAATTAAGGCATCAGAGAGCAGTGTAAAAGAGTTCCCCCTGAGACGATGCCTTTAGTTATATAAGAACCAGTTCCCAAATGTGGTTCCCCTTGAGTCCTATATTAGTCTTTCTTTTCCCCTTTTTGGCATCATTAAAAAGAATAAAAGTGCAAAGAAGTTCAACCAAGCTAACCCATGCCACATATGTGCACACTAACATGAGGAAAAATAGAAGACAAGGAGAAAGTACTAGACAAAATAAAAGAGGATTTATATTAATAATTTTTAATATGCCTCTTCCTTTGAAAGAAGGAAAAGGCAGCATTTGGACTTGAACACGGGAGCAGCAGTAGTAGTTGTACATCCCAACCACAACAAAAAAATAACAAAAACATCCACCAACCATCAACATAAACAAAAAAAATCATATCCAAAACACTGGTCACTGAAGGGAAACTTAGGGGGCACTAGGAGGAAAAGGCTTGGAAGCTGCAGCAAGTGTTTGGAGAATAAGGTCTATTCGGGCGTTTCCCGACTTTTGCTCGTTGAGCAGTTCAGCCTTCAGGTTCTCAACTTGTGCCCTGAGGTCAGCATCTTGGGTCAAACGGATCACCTCATCGTTCGAAATGGGAACCGCTCGAGCTTACTGGCCTTCCAGGATAGCATTTCTGGATTTCAATCGACGTATCTCCTCAGCTGCGCTGTTTTGGGCATTGATGAGCTAAGACACAGTTGAAGTGCTTCCTACACCTCCATACTTTTCAATACACTCACACTCTTCCAAGGTTGTCTGTGAGAATGTCTGCTTACGGGTCGCTACTTTACCTGTTCCCAGTAGAACCTAAAAGTATTTGAATACTTGTGTGAGCAAGAGTCCATAGGGAAGCCCGTGATTGCTATCCTTGAAATCAGCCACTTTTTACATATGTTCAATCATTATGGCAGGCAAACTCACAGGGTGGAAACCGTCCAATTGCTCCATTAAGAATAAATCAAATTTGGAAGTGACAGATCGTCGTTCTGCTCGAGGCAACAGGACTTTGTTAACCATCTCAAACAACAACTGGTAGACATGAAGTAGTAATTTCTTATGGATTTGGTCCCCTTTCTGATTGAAATTATCTTTCACCACTACATTTCGGAAGTTGTACTGGCAAACATCTCGGACACTCGTCACGCCAATTGTAGGAACTTGCAAAATTTCCCCAAGAACTTTCACGTCAAAGACAATGTCCACACCATTGACCAAGGCACAAACATGGTCAGTATCAACTGGAAATAAACTGGCGAAGAAACTCTGGATCTCCTCCTCAAAAACTTTGGGAGCATCTACGTAGAAAAGAAGCGTCCACTGTTGAAGTTCCACTATTTCTAGGATTTGGCGCATTTCGGCCATTTCTGAGAATGTGGGGTCAAATGTACGCCCCAACAGAGCTTTCTGGTGCCTCAACCGCTTAGAGCCCAGCCAGACCTCACTTCGTGCTTTCTTTCCAGAACTAGGTTCTTCAACTGTTTCATACTTGCGTTTCCTATGCTTTTCTCCACTGACTTTGTTTTTCCCTTTGGACTTGACAAGAATATCCTCATCACTCACTACCTTCTGCATTTTAGACTTAGAAGTAGACCCTTTCTCCAGGGAAATAGACTCGGCCTTTTTCGAGGACCACCTTACAAGGAAACCGGGTTCCTCAGGAGTTTCTTCTTCCACCTCAACAACAGGGATTAGGGGTGTGCATTCGAATCGGTTTATCAATAAATCGAATTGATTATTTGTTATTAGTTTATTGATATCGGTTTATCAATTTATCTATTTCTATTTTGATTTCAAAATTTTTCTTATCGAGTTATCGATTTTGATTTCGATTTTGTCCTCATCGGTTATCGGTTTATCGATAAACCGATAAGATATACTAAAAAGATAAATATACCCTTATTCTATATTAACCTTTCCTTTACCCAAGTACCTAACCCTATTATTTCCAAAAGCAACAGTAGACTCCGTCAAATTAACTATTCGATTAACAACAGCCCTGAATCCAAAAGTGACCTTTCTATGAGAACGTCTAAAGAGCAATATTTTTAATAAATGTCTAACTCGAAGCTATTACATGTCATCACTAATACTTAAGTTATAGAAGTCACTCATGGGAATTCTCCAGACGAACAATTTCTGTACCGGTCTCAACATCCGTTGCAAGAACAGAAAAATCCGGAGATCCCGTTACAATTGTTGTAACCACTACATTGAAGCAAACGAAACAATAAAGTAATCGATATCATTTCAATTAGCTTCTTTTTTTCTATATTAGTTAGGCGTGTTTATAGCAATATAATTTTCGTAGAATCCCGCAATTTTTCTTATTGGTGTAATCGATAACCGAATCGATAAGCCCCAAAAATCGATAAATCGAAATCAAAAAAATCGAAACCTTATTGAAACGATATCGATAAGCATATGTACAAATCGATAGTCGATAAGTAATTATCAATAAGGGTCAAAATCAAATCGATAAATTGAATGCACACCCCTAATAGGGATAGCTTCATCACCTACAGGTACACCATCCTTCACCAGCTTTCTTCTTTTGTTCTTACTACTTTTCTTTCTCTTTTGGAGTGCAGAATCGTATGCCATTTTGACTTGGAACTTGGTTGTGGGGCGCTTGATTTCAGACTCAGGAGTCGAAATAACCCTTCGCTTACTGATGAATGCGTCAAGGGCCACATTGTCAAGATTTTCTTCATCACTAGATTGCATCTCTGGTCCTTGAATTTCCAGGGGCACAACATCGAATGTAGGAACAACACTGTCCTGGGGATGAGACTCCTGACCTGGGTCCTACTGAAAGGGATCAGGTTCTCCATGTGAAGCCCCAGTAGAGTATGCTACTGCATCTCCCAAAATGGTCCCTTCTTCCCTTACACTATGTGATGCGTGTTTCTGGGAAATGACCTCATGTAATATCCCATCAGCGGATACCATAAACACTGTCTTTTCTTCATCAACCGCTGCTTCCACGACCATGAAGTCGACTACAACAATGGCGGAGTCGTTTGTGATCTCAGTAATTTGACCTTGTTCTCCACTTGGGGTTTCACTGGTGTGGGCAACAGATGACAGGGAGAACAGAATAATAGTTTTCGAGTTGGACGGAGGTTGGGAAGCTAGGGAAGGGGTGAATGTAGCGGTAGGGGTGATAGAGGGTGACACAGACTCAGAGACGGCGGGAAGTCCCATAGACGGGTCGGAGGTGGTTACAGATGATGTAGAAAGATTTGAAGTTTTCTCGGCCATTGGGAAAGGTGGTGTGATGATCCTTTCCCTTTTTGGGTGAAGTTAGAAGAGGGCTTATGTCGAAGAAGTGAAGAAGAGAAGGGTTTTTAAACAGAGAGGATAATTATGAAGGAAGAAGAATGGGCACCGGTTCTGAAACGACGGTTGAGCGTGGAGAATTGTGATGTTTCAAAGGGAGATGGAATGTTTGAATTGAAGGGACGTGACAGCCGGATCTGAAAAGTTGATGATATGGCAGTTGTATTTTGTACCTTTTAAGATGTGTATTAAAGGATGCACGGAACTACTAACCTTTAGTACACGAACCTGGTTCTTGAGAAACATTTTCATCTTCAAGCTCCTTTTTTTAAAAGAATCAATTCTTTTTTATCAGTCATGTACTGCATCTACTGCTTCTATGCTCATCATGTGTGTTTACCTACAATGGTATTGAAGTGAGTTAGATAGGGCCAGAAAACACTTTGAACCCATTATTTCTTAATAACACGAGCCAACTCAAAAAGGAATCTGGTACTTAATCTGACCTCAACAGGTCCCAGCTTTACTCTGTTTCTTTCAAACTGTTCCCTACTTAGTGCCTAGGTAAAAATGTCTACAATTTGATCTTCTGTCCTGCAGAACTTCATGCATATCAACCTTTTCTCCATATTGTCTCTTAGAAAATGATGCCTTACATCAATATGTTTGGTCCTTTTATGTTGAACTGGATTCTTTGCCATGTTAAGTGCGCTGGTGTTGTCACATAGGAGGGGCACACTCTTAGTGAGAACTCCAAAATCCTCCAGTTGCTGCTTGATCCACAGAAGCTGAGCACAACAGGATGCTGCAGCTACATACTCAGTCTCAGCTGTTGAAAGAGCCACTGAATTTTGCTTTCTTGTACCCCAAGAGATAAGACATTATCCCAAGAAGTGAGCCATCCTAGAAGTGCTTTTTCTATCCACAAGATAACCTGCATAGTCTTTGGGATATCTCAGTACTCTTTTGGTAGACTTCAAGTGAGATTCCTTGGGATTTGATTGAAACCTCACACACAATCCCACGCTGAAAATAATATCAGGACGACTGGCAGTGAGATAGAGAAGAGACCTAATGATGCCTCTATACATTGTTTGATTCACATGAGATCTAGATTCATCCATGTCTGGTCAAGTGGCAGTTGCAATGAGAGTGTCTATCACTTTTGATGCTTCCATGTCGAACCTCTTCAAGAGTTCCCTGATGTATTTTTGCTGACAAATGGAAGTACCCTTTGGGGATTGTTTCACTTGAAGACCTAGGAAGAAGTTTAATTCACCTATCATGCTTATTTTAAATTCACTCCCATAAGTTTTGCGAATTCTTCACACAGAGAGTCAGTTGCTGCTCCAAAAATGATATCATCAACATAGACCTGAACAATGAGCAGGTTCCTTCATCGTTTATTTAAGAAAAGATTGTTGTCAATTTTCCCTCTCTTAAAGCCATTTTCTAAGAGAAAATTTTGACAACCTTTCATACCACGCTCGAGGAGCCTGCTTTAGCCCATACAAGGCTTTGTCCAATTTGAACACATATTCAGGGTGCTCATGATATTCAAACCCAGGGGGTTGCTTCACATATGATTCTTCCTTAGGTAGTCCATTCAAGAATGCACTTTTGACATCCATTTGGAACAAAGTGAATTTTATATGAGAAGCAAAGGCGATTAGAATTCTGATGGCTTCCATGTGAGCCACTGGAGCAAAAGTTTCATCATAGTCGATCCCTTCCTCCTGATTGTAACCTCGAACCACTAATCTGACCTTGTTCTTTGTGGTAATTTCATGCTCATCGAGTTTGTTTCTGAATACCCACCTGGTTCCTATAATGGTTCTATCTGGGGGTCTGGGTACCAGGTGCCAAACATTATTTTTCTTAAACTGATGCCGCTCATCTTGCATGGCAGTAATCTAATTTGCATATTTTAAGGCTTCCTTGATGTTCTTGGGTTCTATCTGGGAGAGAAAGGCTGAGAAAGCAAGTGAATTTCTAGCTCTTAACCTGGTTTGAACTCCAGAATCTAGAGGAGTGATTATGTTATCTATAGGGTGAGAACTTTGATGTCTCCAGTTAGATGTCTGGGGTTCATTTGAGAGGAAGACTGTATGTTTGGCTGATTCTCCTCTATCCTTCTCTCAGATGCCAGTGGAGTTCCCTGAACTGCATCAACCACTCTTTCTTCAGCTTCAGTGATTGTAATTGAAGTGCTTGGTTCTGTTGATGATGAAGCCGCATTATCTTCCTTTGCCTCCTTCACTTGACTCATCAAGTCTGTTTTTCCATTAGTCATGTTAATGACTTCACCAGGGACAAGTAAGGGTTCTCCATCTTGATCTTCCTCAACACTCTTCTCAAATGATGGATGAGATTCATCAAGGATAACATGGACACTTTCTTCAACACATTGAGTCCGCTTGTTATAAATTTTAAGATTTGCTTTGAGAAGAGAAGCCAAAAAATATCCCTTCGTCACTTTTAGCATCGAACTTACCAAGCTGATCCTTTCTATTGTTGAGAACATAGTATTTGCATCCAAATGTTCTTAAGTAGGTCAACTTGGGTTTTCTTCCATTCAGCAGTTCATACGGGGTCTTGTTCAGAATTGATCTGATCATGCACCTGTTCACTAAGTAGCAGACAGTATTTGATAGCTTCAGCCCAAAAGTTCTTTGCAAGTCGGTCAATCAACATTGTTCTTGCCATTTCTTCCAGGGTTCTATTCTTTCTTTCTACTACTCCGTTTTGCTGTGGAGTTCTAGGAGCTGGGAAGTTGTGAGTGATGCCGTTTTAATTGCAACATTCATCAAATTTGACATTGTCAAATTCTGTCCCATGATCTGATCTAATGCATACAACTCTAGACTCCATTTTTACCTGGATTTTCTTTACAAATGCCACAAATACTTCAACAGTTTCATCTTTTGTTCTGAGAAACAGAGTCCATGTGAATCTGGAATAATCATCCACGATCATGAAAATGTATCTTTTTTCTCCTCCGCTTTGCACCCTCATAGGTCCACACAGATCCATATGCAGGAGCTCAAGCGGCTTTGAGGTGCTCACATCTCTTTTTGACTTAAAGGAGGACTTTACATGTTTTCCTCTGGCACATGCATCACAGACCTTTTGAGTTTTAAAATGTGACATAGGCAGACCATGGACCAGGTCCTTCTGAATTAGTTTATTCAGAAGGGAAAAGCTTGCATGGCCTAGTTTGCTGTGCCATAGTTCCGCATCATCGTCAACCGCCTTCAGACAACTCAGATCACCACTCTGTAGGGATTTAGAGTTAGTAACATAGATGTTCTTGTATCTTTTGGCCACCAAAATTATTTCACCAGTCACAAGGTTAGTGACTGTACATATTTTGGACAAGAACTCCACCTTGTTTCCTTTATCGCAAATTTGAGAAACACTCAGGAGACTGTACTTAAGTCCATTGACGTAGTACACATTTTCAATAGAGTGAGTGAGTGACTTCCCAAATTTTCCAACTCCAAGAATGTATCCCCCTTTGCCATTTCCAAAGGATACACTCCCTCCCTGCGGGGCTTTTAGTGAAAGAAAGTCTGTGGTGTTCCCAGCCATGTGTTTCGAACACCCACTATCCATGAACCATTGTTGACCACTTCCCTTCACTATTCCCTGCACAAGAATTTAGGAGTTAGTTTTAGGAACCCAAACAAGTTTGGGTCCCTTGTAGAAACCAAGTGGATGAATAAGAGCTCTCTTAGTCCATGTAGGTAATGTGCGTTTTTTGTAAATGGAACCTGGTCCCTCTTTTGTGGTCACAGTTTCAGCAGCCACTTTATCTTTTGAAACTGACTGATTCTTGGCCTGGACACAGTGTTCCCACATTGGGTACGAGGGCAGTTATCAGATGCAGTGGCGCTCTTACTGTAAGGGTTGTCAGGATCTTTCTTCCTTGGGAACCTGTTCCCCGCCCTTTTTCAATGATATTAGTGAACAAGGCCATGGTAGCTTCTACGGACCAGGTCCACTTTAGAGACTTTCAAGATCATTCATTACTTTTTCTAGATTTGCTTGGAGAAGCTCACTTTTCTCAATTTCAGCACTCATCCTACATCTCAAGGCCTTCACCTCATTCTCAAGCCTAAAATATTCCTCACTGATTATCTCCTTTCCTTTTTCAGAACTTTTAGATTTTGACTTAGTCAAGGGCTTTACTATTTGTTCCCTTTGGTCAGTAGTTTCTGCCAAGAGATCACTATTTTCTTTTCTAAGAATTTCAATGGCTTTCTTTTGATCAGTAATTGCCACCACTAAGTCTTTTCTAATATGTTCAGATTCGTCTAGTTCTAAGAACAAGGAATCCCTATCCTCCGCAAGACTACAATAGGCAGTAATTAAAATATTAGCTAAACACATGAGTTTTTTTTTTTGGAGAATAAGATTTCAGATTTTTCTGAACACCCTTGAAGTTTACCTCTTCGTTGTCATTGTCTTCATCATTGTCTGATTGAGCCATCAAGGCAAGCGTTGAGTCATGTCCAATCTCCTCGCCTTCAGCTGCCATCGTAGAACTATCATCGGTATTCGATTTTTTTTGTTTTACTTGTGTAGTTCCCTCATAAGCTATTTGCAAAGCCTCCCACATTTCCTTGGCAGTGTCGTATGTAGAGATTCTGTCGTACTCTTAGGTCCCAAACCATATACCAGAATTTTCTTGGCACGAAAATTCTTCTCTACCGCTTTCTTGTCTGCTTCAGTGTATTCTCTGCAGGTCTTTCTTATTGAAAATAGAAATTCATTTAGTACCTTAATTGGAACAAACGGACTGTCGCAGATAACATCCCAAAGCTCACAATCCTCAGCCATGATGAAATCATGCATTCTAGCTTTCCACCAACAATAGCATTTCCCATCAAACTTGGATGGGTGATATACGGATTAACCTTCTTCAAAATTTAGTGGAGCCGCCATGAGGATCCTTCCTAGGTGTAAGCCTGATAGGAGGAACCTGCTCTGATACCAATTATGAGTTTGTATGGGTCCACCAAATCGTAGAGTACCTGGTCCTCTACAAGTTTCTGCTGAGAGCACTTAGTAAAGTAGTAAGTAAATGAGGCAAAAGATTTTTACGTGAAAAAATCCCGCACAAGGGGACAAAAAAACCACGACCTACCCTGTAGGCTTGTTACAAGCCACTTTACAATGCTTCCGATTGCAAAGACTTCAAATTAACTTGTGGTACCTTTACCACAAGCCACTTTGTGATTATCCTAGTTACAAAGGCTTTTTCTAACTTGTGGTGCTATCACCACAAGCCACTTTGTAACTCTACGATTACAAATACTTTTCTTTATGATTAAATCGAGCCACAACCTAAGCTCAACGAGTCTGAGAATTTACAACAGGATTCCTAATCAGTAAACTTCTAAGTGAGCAATTTAGGAGATATTGTAAGTACAATAACAAGGTCACAACTCAAATAGGACAACAATAATCAATCGTTTAGGAACTGGTCCGTAGTGGCGTTCAACCTTGTTCTTCAAGCTTGAGAGAATGATCTTTTCTGTTTTTGCTAAAGGCTTGAATTAAAAAACTGAAACCTTCCAGTGATGTTTTGTATAAAACCCTTTTGGTACATCTTGATCACATCACTTGAAATGATGTGAGTACTTTGTTTGGTTAGAGAATGAGTGGGCTGAAAGTTTGGTGCAGTGCGGCAGAAATAGTGCCGCCAGTCACTTCAATTCCAGCTGTGTCCCAATGACTTTGTACTGCTATATAGGAACCACATGAGCATCAGGTCCTAGTTTGGTTCCTAGCTCCTGAATCTGTAGCAGCTCATCTTTTACTGGAGTCCGTTGAAGTTTGCAGCAATCCAAAGTAGGTCAGGTTCCCTAACTGGTTCTTATAAGAAAGTTTGTTAGATCATCAAAACATAAGGCAAGAGTATTTAAGATCTATCAGAATACAATGAAATACATGAAAATACAGTGTGATACATTGAACATACATTGAAATATATTAACATAAATTCAAGTTGCTCAGCCCCAAACTCCATCGTCTTTGTTCAAGAACGAACCCTAATTTTCGGCGAATCTCATCCACCCCACCTCCACCAACACCCTTATTTTCTTTAAACACATCACCACTCTCTTCTTGTTCTCGTTTAGCCCAGGACCCATCATCAAGAACCTGCGTTTGTATACCCTCAACACTTTCTATGTCTTCATTGAACAATGATTGATCAGTTTCAGAAGAAAGCTTCCACAAATCAGAAGATGACGGCTCTGAATATTTGCCATTGTTGTTGTTACCTGTGGAAAAAAAATGGGAGTTGTTGGGAAAGAAACATGGCTTGAGTAGTGGAAATGGGTTTAGGGTTTAAGAAGGTAGCAGGGTTAAGAGTCGGAGGCGTGAGGATTTAGAGATGAAACGAGAGAGCATTGTGGAGACTTGACAAACAGAAACATAGGAAGATGCGAGCAGAACCCTCAGTTGTGTTTTCAGGGAATGGGGAAGAGTATGACATGTATCAAAGTAGAGGGAGAAAGAAAATAGTGTAACTGTATAGCGTATTTAGTGGTTTAGGGGTAGGAGGTAACCAAAACGAGATATTTTGCTATGAACATTAAAAGGTATCTATAAAATATAATTTTTTTAAATGAAATTTATTTAAAATAAATAAGGTGTTAACTTTTGATGTAGGAGGTAAAAATACAATTTTATAATAGCAGGGGCAGTAATATACCAAAAGTATAAATAAATGGTATTTTCGTATAGTAGAAGGATTTTTGACCCTTTTTCCCTATGGTCTAACCAATCTTGGGCGATAATATTTAAGACCAAATATAACACTCAAACGTAATAATGAAAAAAAGGAAAGGGCATGAAAGGAACAAAATGTTATTACAGTAAAAAATTGGGGGGTCGCAAATGTCCATGTTGGTTAGCTACAAATGTCCTGATAAATTGCAGACTTGCGAGGACAAAGTATTAGGAGAGAGAGAGAGGAAGAAGAAGAAGAAGAGAGAGAGAGAGAGAGCAGATCCATAAGAAAAACCCCTCACTCTCTCTTCTTTCTTTTCTCAATCCTCACTTCATTTCACAGCTAAACAAAAAGACTCTTATCTTTATACTTTTGTCACCATGTTCTCCTTGAGTGGACGCAGCTTTACGGTAATATTAACTCAGATTCTGATTTCACCTCAGATTTCTTCTCCATAGTCATAGACACTCATCTTCTTTTCTCCACAA
>MU772543.1:0-12660 GCA_026770625.1 Nicotiana glauca | reverse complement strand
TTGGGGGGGGAGGGGGTAGCTTTTAGGCCTTAATAATAGTGCACAGCATGCGTATATGGTATGGTCACAATATGATCATTATACAATGCTCAAGTTAAAGAAGCAATACAAACCATATCCGCAACAATGTCAAAAAGACTGGATCTTCTCTTTCTCCGAGTAGCATTACTCTGCCGAATAAAATACTTCTGTGCATGGCTAGCTACCTGGGTGGGAGTCCTTGATGTCACGAAGTTTCGAGATATACCCCGCCAGTCTCCTTTGCCTAATTTCTGTAAACCAAGCAGGAAAAGCCGGTGCTCTTCCTCTGTCCATGGAACACCTACAAACACATCGAAGAAGCAAGTTCACAACAAGCTTTCCTCTGTGCAGCTAAGTGATAAATTTGCCACACAGTTGGAGTTAATAATAAAACTCTATACACAAATTATCCCAACAAACAAAAACGAGATCCAAAAAGGAAGAGAAAAGCGCAATCTATAAAATAAAGGTAAAAAAGGAACTTCCTACTCCTGAAAGCTATTGTTTAAGAAGAAATGCCATTAGTTCTCAACCATCTCTGCACAACTCTTAAGAAATTGAAGATTGCATTTTAGACACAGATTTAACTTTCTTTTCACTGCACCAAATCAAGAAGGCATCATTAGTTAAAAGGCCACATGCTATATCCAATCATTGGGGAGTGAGTTGAAGATGAATATTTGACAGATCGATGAGAAAATAATTGCAATTTGCAAGGGCACATCAGTTCTTTTAGCAGCCCCAGTCAAAGAGATAATGCAGTTATCATGGTACTGTTTAGACAGCATACAAAAAGCAATTGGATCAATGGCTTGCTATAAAATTTATTTCTAAAGAACAACATAGATACTATAAGCACCACCAGTGGGAGAACATTCTGGGGTCTACCATGTGTTCAAGTTGATAATCTAGTTTTACTTTTTCCCTATCAAGGGGGATTGGAACTATAAGAGAAACTAAAACCTCCATTTTTAAGCTGCACCATCAGATCACAAACAAATACCAACTTGGCAATCCATTGTTTTCACATGCATAACAGTAAGAGGACAAATGTCTTGATTAAGGTCAGATAATACGGACCAGCTCTTCAGTTCTCTTTTTCAGTAGTTAAACATCAGAACAGGGAAAGCTAGCAAATTATATAACACATAAATCTCATCGAGTGCATTTGTATAAAGTGAAAAAGATAGGTGCCTTTTCAATCAAATACAATAACCACAAAAGAAGAAAGGTATCAATAAATACTTTCAACATCCACTTTTTTCTTGTTAACTGTTGTCTAATACCGATACTGATGAATTTCCTGCAGTATCAAGCACTATAGACAAATTCACAGTTTTTGCTCAATTCCATCCCTACCGCTCCAAACATCTTCCATCTGAAGACGATACATTCATTAATATCTACAGCAGGAGGTAGTAAATCCTCATTTCCATACATTTTCAATCATCAAGAAGGAAAAAGATAGCCAAACATGACATCTCGATTTAATTAAGCTTCCCTAGAAGAGTCATTGACTGAGAGGGTGTGTCCAACCTCATGGCTAACTAGCAGATAATCGACGTTTGGAGTGTGATAAAGGTATGTAATCATCCAATATATTGCGAAGCATGAAATAGAGGATAACTAAAAGGTGGAGTAAAGATTTGCATTGAAGGCATGCCTTAAAAGAAGGAGAAAGCAAAATAAAGGTTCTAAAGGAATTGCAATCAGACTTCCAAGAAGGCAGCTGGTCTTTACTCTTTGGGGCAATGTTATTAGAACTTTTGAGTTTGATTTAATTGGTCTACATGTTGAGATGATGACTATGACCTCAGAAATTCTAAGTCATAAGTTGACAAAAAGAAACTTCATGAAGGCACCAGTGAATATCTAAGTATAGGCATACAAGTCACCTACAACATGACAGAAACAGAGAACAAATTTTCAATGAAGAGGTAAAGGTTGCTCAGTTCTCAAAATACATAATTACATAGATGTGCAAATGCGAGAAGAGAAAAATTAAAGAGAATATACCAGACGTTACACCAAATAGTTCCCCAAGAAACATTTTTCTTTTTTCAAAAAAGGAGAAAGAAAAAGAAAGAGATCTTCCAGTAAATCACTTGATCTTTGATAGTAATTGGATTACCAAGTGTGCCTATCCAGTCGACTACTTAACTTTGACACTGACCACAAAAGAAATGGAATGCAAGTATACATATAATGAAAGTACTCCTGCATTAACTCATAGAAAATTCAACCACTTTTGTCAAAGGCTCATTTAAAGCATGCTTAAACCCTGAAGCTCAGAAAAGCTTGGGGAGGGCGCTTTGTCTCGCTACGCTTCAGTGTAGGCAAGGTACTAAAGCATGCACACCCATTGCCCATGAGTTCTATCTTGAATTGAGCGGTACTAAACAACAAATATAATTGCAAATAAGTGTATTACGTTTTAAGGAAAACAATATGAATGAATAGTTTAATTTTTTCTTCATACACTCTCTCTCTCTCTATATTTTTTCCATCACTGTGCCTGTTTTCGTTCCTGAAGGCCACTTAAATTGCGCTTTGCCCTTAAGCCCCGATACACCTGGGAGCTTCTTACAGCTTTTCGGCTCTGACATCACTGAATTCAACCAGCAATAACATGCAACAAACCCACGTTAACCTAAAAAGATTTCATCTCCTTAAGCTTAGAAACCCCAAAACCATTAAGAGTATCCCTCATAAGCTAACGGAATGGGTTGCTATTTCCTTATATAGCCTTGGGTAATCCTTACCTTATGAGCTAAATTTTGGGATTGGGTTAGGCTTAAGGTCCATTTTTCTTTAGATAGTATCAGAACCATCACACCCACTCTTATTCTTGGTTTATCCAACATTGGGACCTCATATTATGTTGCCCACACTCCAAAGATTCAATCTTAGGAGTGTACCGGGGTGTTAGCGTGTCCCACATCCATTGAGGAATGAGTTGTTGTTCTCTTAAATAGTCTAAGGATAATTCTCACTTCATGAGTTAACTTTTAAGAATGAGTAGGCTCAAGATCTATTTTCTTTACAAGAATTGAATCAAATTATTTTTTTATCTTTGTTGTAAAAGAAACAACAAAAATACGAAGCTGACCAAACACATAACATAACAAGTTCGATTGTCTGAATCTTAAATGCTGTGCAGTACTCAAAGAATTCATTATAGTCACATATCATGCACTATGTAGAACTAATCATCCTTCCTATCCAATTCAACTACGATGATGAGTCAAATAACTTCAAATACAAAGGGGGATGCATAATTGCACACGAGCAAAATCAACAAACATAAAACTCAAACCATTCTAATTTTCTACCCAAAAAAAGGAGGATAGAATAAGGAAAGATGGGAAAATATGAAAAGTGACTTATTCACTATCATGCTAGTAGGTAAACCTAATCATCTTGCCTATTCAACTCAATTACCAGATGATAAGTCAAATAGGGTCAAAATGCAAAGAGGGCAAAAAGTAAAATTGTAAATCAAATAATCAATTGAGCCTCAATCACAAACTAGATAGAACAGTATCCACACTTCTCTATTCAGGCCTGTGCCTAGATTGGTTAGTCCCAAAAACAAAAATCAATTAAGTTAAAGATTTCTCACAGTTAGACTAATTTTACTCTTGCTGCAACATTCTTCCTCTTTTATCATGTGGAGACCAGCTATATATAAGCCTCAAATATCAATTTCTTGGACCCTTTTCATTTCAATACTCCATAATTTAAAGAATGACCAAAATCAACAACCCAAAAATTGAAAAAAACGAAAAATAGATCAAACCTTTTTTCCTTTCAAGTCGTCGATTAGCAGAAATAGAGGCATGCGTATTGGGATCATCAGAGAGGTAACCATCAGGCAAATGAGGAACGTCAGAAGAAGGGGAACCTGGCGGATTAGGCGAAGAAGAAGAATGATAAGAGTGAAGAGAAGATAAATTTCCCATGCTTGCACTTTTCTTCATGATCGAACCATCTGTAAGCCTCACACCAAATAGCCGTACACCTCCACTTACTCCTCCGCCGCCGCCGGAGGAACTACCGACACCGCCGGTGGGGGTGCCACCCCTGGTGGTGGGACAAGTCCGGGAATTGTGGCCATTGTTGTTGCAATGGGAACACCGCCGAGTCATGTTGAATTGACTCGGCGATTGGAGTTTTGGATAGGATTTTTTTTCTTTTTTTGATAATTATGATTAGGAGTTTAGTTTGAAGGGCGAAGGTTTATAAATGGTAGTGGTGGTGGATAAGAATATGCGAATAATAAGGTGGAGGGAGATAAAAGAGGTAAAGATTACTCAAGTTTGTGGATGGGAGTGTAGAAGAAAAACAAGGCTTTCTTATTTTTCTTTTGACTTTTTGGTTTTTGTTTTTAGCAAATTATGATTCATTACTGCTGCTAGTGTGCTATGCATTGAATTTTGGATTTTTTCTTGTTGTTGTTGTTCGCCAATTGGAAACAATCTATCTATGTTCATAAAGGCACGGGTAAGACATGCGAACCTGCGACTATATTTGGATTCGGCAAAAAATTTAAAAATGGCCAGATTTTTGCCTGGTCAATCAAATTTAGCCACATAATCAAAGCTCAACGATATTTAGCCGCGAAGTTAGGACGATAATAATTTATTGACTAAAATACCCTTACTTTGTTATTAAATTTACGCGACTTGACCTCATATTCTTCTTTAGAACAATCTTACGGTCTGCAAATCGAATTAAGCCCTCTCAATAAATTTTTCGATCACTTAGTGGCTACAACATCGTATTCTTCTTTAGCACAATCTTGCGACGTCAATTTGCAAATCGAAGTAAGCTCTCTCAATTATTTGTCTGGTTATTTGAATTTATTCTCGATTCTTCTCTTTGTAATTCAAAAAAGAAAATTCAAAGTATCAGTAATATATTTGTGTGAAGAATCATAAAATTCTTCTGATTCTTCGAATTTTCTGGTTTGATTTTAATGCTTTAATCTGTGTTAATATCTAATTTTCTCAATGCGTTAATCTCTGCTTCATTGTATTATATATCTTCTTTTATGTAATTTAGATCGTAACTAATAAAATCTACATTGTTCAAAACCAGAAAAAATAATATAAAATTCCGCAGAACATAACGCCAGTATAATTTGCTGGACTTTTCTAAATTAATATCTAAACCTGACATACTTCCAACTTATTATACTGGAAATATCTAATAAATTGGTTTTACAGTGCTTGATTTCAAAAATGAACAAAATACAAGTATAATACACCGGAGCTTTTTGAATTAATTTGCAAAACTCAAAAAACTCCAATGTATTACACTGGAAGTATATTTCATTCAAATTACTATATGTCAAATCAATAAAGTCTGCAGAATAAAATGACACACAATATAATACCAGTGTAATATGCTAGAGATTTTTGAATTAATGTCAAAATATAAGATTCTTCCAGCTTATTATACTGGGAATATCTGTGATTCAAATAAGAACACACATTCGCATAAGTTGTTGAAAAATACAAGTATAATATACTGGAGCTTTATTAATTAATATGAAAAACTCATAAAACTCCAATATATTATACTGAAAGTATCTTTCATTCAAACTACTATAAAAAATTATAAATAAAATGGTATAGAGCAAAGCACCAGTATAAAAAACTGGACTTTGTTAATTTAATATGTAAACTTTAGACACTTCCCATATATTATACGGGAAGTGTAATATACTGGAAGTATGTGTGACTCCAGGAACCCCAGTATAATAAGCTGGAATTTGCTTAATTAATATGAATAATTCAAATAATTCCAGCTTATTATACTGGAGTTATATTTTTTAACAGTGTAACTTCAAAATATCTAATTATTTGATTAATACAGGAGTGTGACGACCCGGCTAGTCGTCTCATGAGTTACTGCTCCGTTTTTTCTATTTCTGCTTCTTTATGCTTCGTTATCCGTGTTTTATGTGATCAAGTTATTTATTTTGCGTTTAGATTGTATTTGGTTAGAAATGAGACACTTAGTCTATTTTAAGAAGGTTTAAGTTGGAAAAGTCAATCTGATGTTGACTTATGTGTTAGAGGACTCGGATGTGAATTCCGATGGTTCGGTTAGCTTCGGGAGTTGATTTATAACTTAGGAGTGTGATCGGAATTAGTTTTGGAGGCCCAGTGTAGAATTAGGCTTGAATTGGAGAAGTTGGTATTTTGGCGAATTCCGGTTGATAGGTAAGATTTTGATCCGAGGGTTGGAATGGAATTCCGAGAATTGCTGTAGCTTCGTTATGTCATTTGGGATGTGTGTGCAAAATTTCAGGTCATTCGGACGTGGTTTGTTTGGGTTTTTGATCGAAAGCGTATTTCAGAAGTTTTTAGAAAACTTAGGCTTAAATTCGATGAATTTTGGGTAATTTGATGTTGTTTGAGGTGTTTTGATGATTTGAGCAAGTTTGAATGAGGTTTTAGGAGGTGTTGGTGCTTTTGATTGAGGTCCCGGGGGCCTCGGGTGAGTTTTGGGTGGTCAATCGGACCATCTTTGGCTTTGAGAGTTGCAGAAAATGCTGTTCAGATGTTGCAGGGTTTTAAGTCTTCGCAATCGCGTAGGGTCCATCGCGATCGCGGAGGAGGAAATTGGAAGGCAGGAAATTCGCTCTTCGCGTTCGCGAAGGAGGGCCCGTGTTCGCATAAGGTTGGAAGCTAGTGCTTCGCGTTCGTAGGAGCCAGCTCGTGTTCGCGTATAAGGAGTTGGGGCTCCAGTGGTCTTGTTCTTCTCGTTCGCATCAGTGGGGTCGCATTCGCATAGGTCTGGGAAATCAAGCATCGTGTTTGCAGTTAAGGCATCGCGTTCGCGTAGAGTGTTTTTGAGGTTTTTAAATTTTGCCCTTCGCGTTCGCGAGGCAGTGGTCGCGAACGCGATGAAGGAATATCAGAGCTGGGCAGTGAGTTTATCAAACATTTCATCCGCGATTTTGAGCCATTATTCCTCCATAGCTGAGTATTTTGAGAGCTCTTTGAGGAAAATTGAAGAGGGATTAAAGGAGAATTGATTGGAGGTAATATTTATGAACTTAAAACGTGATTCTATTGTGAAATTTAGCTAGAAATTTATGGAAACTTGAACAAAAATGGAAGAACTAGGGCTTGGAATTTTAAAATTTTAAATTGGGATTTGAGGGGTCATTTGGACTCCGATTTTGGTGTTCTTTATATGCATAGACTCGTGGGGTGATAAGGAACCCGTTGATGTGAAAATTTCTGAGTTTCCAGAAGCGGGCCCGGGTCTCGGGTTTTGCTAATTTCGGGATTTTTGATATTTTTCGATTGTTTTCGCTTGGGTTTTCTTTCCTTAGCATATTGTGACGTATTCTCTGATTTTGGTTAGATTCAACGCGCGTGAAGGCCGATTCGAGGGGCAAAGGCGTCGTGAGCTAGAGTTGTAGCCGGTTCGAGGTGAGTAATGAATGTAAATGATGTCCTGAGGGTTTGAAACCCTGGATTTGCACATCGTAGTGCTATATTGAGGTGAGACACGCGCTTGATGATGAGTGTGGGGTTGTTTACTATTGGAGATTGTGACTTGGTCCGTCCCGATTGATGATCTTACCGTGTATTTGACTGTAACTTGTTTGTTATCATCATAATTTGGATTGACTGTCATATTTGGGCTTCGTGCCAACTAATTGAACCCTCCGGGGATTTTTATCACTATTTCCTCACTGTTTTGACTTACTACTTGAACTTAGTCGTACCGTTTTTCCACTATTTTACGACTCATCCACTTTTATTCGGTTTTGAAACTAAAATGATATATTAAATAATGTTTTGGGTTGAGAACTACTGTTTTAATAATGACCGAGGGGCTCATGTGATTTCTGGACTGAGTATGGCCGAGGGCCAGATGTGAGGATACTATGTATCGAGCTGCGCGCCGCAGCAGTATTATACTGATACTGATATGAGGTCGAGGGCCTAGATTTTGATGCCACGAGATGGCTTGATATTGCGCTTGGGCCGTAAGGGGCCCCTCCCGGAGTTTGCACACCCCCAGTGAGCGCCATCGACGAGATATATGGACCGAGCTGTACACCGCAGCGATATACGGATCGGGCTGCACGCCGCAACGGGTACCATATGTGATGTTCTAAACGTCAATACCACACAAGAGGGGGGGTGATTTGTGTGGTACCTAATTTTCGCTCTAAAAGAACCTGGTTCTTCTAGATGTTCTAACTATTGCAGTTTGCGGAATAATAAATACATAAAATAAAGAACACAGAGATTTTTACGTGGAAAATACTTGGCTCAAAAGGTAAAAAAACCACGATCTACTACTCAGTAGGATTTTCCCAAACTTCCACTAAAATCACTGAGCCAAAACAGCATTTACAAAAACTCTTTGTAAACCTAAAGATTAACTCTAATCCCAGTGTGGCACACAACTTCAACTGTTGCGACACTTTCAAGTTAACTCTAACTTGAGTACTTAAAGTACCTAATACAATTGCTTCTAAATAAGCTAAAAGGTACAAATAGAAACACCTACTACAATTGAACTAGAATAAGAATAAACACAATGGAACTGGTTCTTCTATCTCGTTCAAGTAGCTGCAGGCGTGCACACTTATATCTCACATATATTTCTTGCAAAATAAACTTGCTCTTTTGCTCTCAATTATGTTTTACTTTTGCGTATGTGCAATACCTGTAAAAGAGAACAAACTCAGTTATTTATTGAGTTAGTAATTAGAGTTTGATTGAGACTCCATTGCTTATCCTTAGACGATTTTGAGTCCTTAACCAATACAAACTCCAACCCTTATCCTAGATTAGCATTGTGTTCTCTCCTCATAGGAGACTGTTCTCCTTATCCCAACTGCAATCTTTTCGATTAGTTCAGAAGATATTGTTGCTTGATCTCTATGGTATATCTTCCTCACGTGCATCTCATATGCAATGGTTGATAAACACTGTGTCTCACCAGATGGACCAGGTCCATCACCGAGTTCATTTGTCAATCTTCAAAACTTCAACTGAACTTGGGCCAACAAATTCCCCCTTTTTGATGATGACAAACTCTGTGCTTTTACTGATCAGAGAACCTGCGGAACTCAGCTGAAATATCAACACTTAAAATTTTAACTTATCATTAAGGGCCAGATTTAATTAGGTCATAAACATCACTGTTCAGATAATAGAGTTGAAGCACAATATTTTCCCCCTTTTGGCATCATCGAAAAGTTGTATAAATAATGTGAATCCCAGAATATTAATTAGTACTCATGGCTGCTGGGGCAACTGCAAGTGAAAGCATGCTTTAGTTAATCAAAAATAAACTTGACAGAAATAACTATAAAGATCAAAATTAACATAAAGCAAGAGAAATGCACATTCTCATTGATAAGCAGTGCTTCTACATAACAGTCCACAAAAAGAAAGAACAAAAACTACCAACCATGAGCAAAAACAAAAGAAAGTCCCGAATCTGGGCACTGGGGGGTTTTCTAGACTGGTTTAAGACAGGACAAGGAAACCTAAGGCTTTGAGGAGCTAGAGGGTTGGGTTTGTAGCAGATTAAGCATAGTTTGGAGCATCCCTTCACTCTTTTCTTTTTCCTTTGCAAGTTCAGCTCTTAACCTATTCTTCTCTTCTTCCAGTTCAATAACTCGAGCTTGAAGCCTTGCAATCTCAGCATCCTTTGTCCCTACCTCCTGAACCAAGGATCTGACCTTGCTATTTACTGGAGTCTTTACTGATGAACCATGTTCAACAGGGCCTACACTGAGAAGATAATCACAGACCTGAAGAGTCTTGATGCCAAAGTGCTCTTTGCTGGAAGCCATTTCCCATTTCTTCAAGGGAACGTTCAGCTTATCCAGCACAGCTGTCAGAATAAACCCATAAGGAATGGCATGAGCCTTTGAACCATTGAGCACCCTGTCTAGTAGCTTAACAATGAAAGCAGGCCAGTTAATCTGCTTTCCTTCCACCAAGCACTGCATGAGGACCAGGTCCATGTAGTTTGCTGTGTGCCTCCTCTCCTGTCTAGGCAGCAGGAATTTGTTCACAAATTCAAAGAGCACTTTATGCTCTGGCCTCATCTCACTCTTTTGAACAGACCTTGCTTCAGGCACTTCCTCAGCAATTTTAGTGTCACAGAAGTTTCTAGTGATTTGAAGTTCAGTAGGCAAACCATCCAGACAAGGCCACTTTTACCTTGTGTAATCATCATAGCCGTCGCTTGGAATGTTCAGGATTCTGCCCAACTCAGGTGCATCAAATTTCACCTTCACCCCCTTCACTATACTGGTTACCAGCCCATTCTTCACAGTCCCATTAGCCATGAATTCAACAAGTTCTTTTCTGGCCAATCTTCCATATATATGAAGGACCATGTCTTTCCATCCTTGTGCCTCCAGTGAAGTCAACAATCTTACCATGCCTGGCTCCTCCAGGTCTTTGAGCAATCTACCCTTCAGAATTTTTCTTTTGCCAAAGTTTATAAACCTATCTTGTTCCTGTTCTGACTCGTCTTCTCCTTCTTCTTCACTCCACTCTTCATCCTCTTCTTCCTCAACTTGTACTTATTTTCCCTTTGTAGCTGACCTAGTTCTTTTAGCTAGAGAGGATTCAGCAGGTACAGACTTGGAGGGCTTCTTTATAGAAGACCTGGTTCTCTTTGATTTAGTAGTGGGAACTTCTACAGTCGTACCTCTCTCTTGATGGACCAGTTCCATCTCTTCCTCTTCCTCTTCTACAGCAGCCTCAGAACTTTCAACCATTTTTGCTTTTCCCTTTTCTTTCTTCTTTTTCTTACTCTCCTCTAGTGCCTTTTTGTAGTTCTGCTTCACTTTGCCTCACCCTACTTCTTGTGGATCTACCCCTAGGTGCAGCAGACTTAGGTGATGAAACTTTGCTCTTCTTAGTTGGTTTGGACGCAACATCGGTCCTTTGTGAGGAGGCCTTGCGTTTCTTTGGATCATAACTGGCTTAAAC
This sequence comes from Nicotiana glauca, assembly GCA_026770625.1. Classification (NCBI taxonomy): domain Eukaryota; kingdom Viridiplantae; phylum Streptophyta; class Magnoliopsida; order Solanales; family Solanaceae; genus Nicotiana; species Nicotiana glauca. The sequence goes on along the minus strand of MU772543.1, from coordinate 1,645 downwards.
CTTCTTTAGCATATCTGCCAAAGTCTCCTCCACAGATGAACCAGGTTCATCTGGTTGTTCACTCAAATTTATCAGTCCCTCAGCAGCCTCACCTGACCCACTTCCCCCAGACTTCATGCCTCCCTCTTCTCCACTACCACATATAGCTAAAACTTTCCCTTTCTATTTCTTTCTCATTTTACTAGATTCAGCCCCTTCAACATTTTTAGCAGACCCTACCAGAACAAACTTATTATCCTCCCTTTCTAATACATCAGAAAACAAGTGTTTACCTCTCCTGGGGTTTCTTGACTCTTGTCAGTGTCAGAAGACCCAGGTTCTTCTCCTTCACTGGCAGAGATAAATTTCTTAGATTCAGAGCTTGAGTCGCTTTCTTTGGTTGTAACTTCCTTCCTTTGACTAGCTTGTAATTTTTTGTTCAAGACTTTCCTCAAAGGACCAGATACAACTGTTTTTCTAGCTAACATTTTCTGGCGACGAAATTTGGGTTTTGGGGGTTCACTAGGAGGAGTTGAAGATGAGGTGTTGGGGGAGACTGGTGGGGGAGTTCCGGGGTTGTCTTGAGGATTAGTCATGGCGGAGAATTTCTGGGAATTTTGGGGATTTTTGGAGAAGAAAGCAGATGATCAGAAATTTGGGAATTAGAGTGACGGTTATGAGAGATTTGGTGGGTTTTTAAAGAGAGGTCATGATTAGGGCAATAATGGCAGCCTTTTCAGAGGTCAATTAAGAGTCTAATCAAGTTAGAGTTCCGGTCTCCTAAGTGATTAATGAAAATCGCTAGATTTTAGGGAAGAGACCCGTTATAGTTAAACTCCTAGTTTAATGAAACTGGTTCAATTGCTCCACGGATAAAATTTTCTGGACATTTGGTGTAACGAGGACTTCTGCTCATGATTGATAATTTCATCTTTCTAATTGTGCAAAGTATAGAAATATACCTGAACTTTCTCATGAGCATATATTGATGAACCAGGTTCTTCAAGTAGAACTTCTCTTGATTATGCCTCAAATGTCAGAATAGAAAACTTTGTAAGAGATTAGTGAGTCATATAAACACATGTCACATGAGTATACTAGTTAAAGTATAAGACTGAGTAAGAATTAGTCTAGATATTTACATGAATTAAGAACTCCTAACCAAAATTTTTTTTTTCATAATTTTTTTTTCATTGTGCATTCTGAACTGGACCTTTTAGGTGATCTTAATCATCACCTAATTCCAAGCTGTTCCTTTCAAAGTTTTCTCTACTTAGTGCCTTAGTGAAGATGTCAGCTATTTGCTTGTCAGTAGCACAAAATTCTATGAAGATTAACCCTTTCTCATAGTTATCTCTTAAGAAGTGGTGTGTAACATCTATGTGCTTAGTCCTTTTATGATGAACAGGATTCTTTGTCATACTTATAGCACTAGTGTTATCACAGAATATTGGTATGCACCCCACTTCAATTCCAAAATCTACCGGTTGTTGCTTAATCCACAGCAATTGAGCATAACATGAAGCAGCAACAACATATTCAGCTTCAGCAGTAGAGAGAGCTACTGAATTTTGCTTTTTGGTAGCCCATTATACAAGACAAGAACCCAGGAAGTGTGCCATACCTGAGGTGCTCTTCCTATCCACTAGGAAACCTGCATAATCAG
>MU772534.1:2591-28205 GCA_026770625.1 Nicotiana glauca | reverse complement strand
TGTAGTATATATAGTATATAGTATATATAATATATTTAGTATACGTGTATAGTATAATATATATATATATATATATATATATATATATATACTATGTATATCGCCTCAAATTTTACTTTTGTTTCGTGAATTTGGGATGTTAAATGTGTTGATTTATGTTAATTTGATGTGTTTTTATGTGTAGAAATGATTCAGGAGCAATTGGTTGCGAAACGCGCAAGATTTGAGCCGAAACGGACGAAACCGGAAAATTTGTGAATTTGGGCGCCACAGGTGGTACCCAGCCCTACCTGTGGCGCCAAAAACAACAGCTAACAATATTGGGGCGCCTGGCGTCCGTCTGGGCGCCAGTGACGCGAATTTTGTCCTATTTTGTCCGGGACACAGTTTATTTGGCCCTAAACCTATCCAATACGTATAAAAGCAAGACTAAATATATTTTTTTGACGAAAGGACGCCACTTTAGAGAGATCTAACATACTTTGAAGGGGAATTCGCACAGGGGAACACACACCATGCTTGGAGGAGGCTTCTAACTAGTTTTCTTCTCTTCTCTTCCTTTAATCTCATAGTTTATTTGTTCTAGAGTTTTGGGTGCTACATGAACGTTGTAGTTTGAAGCTTGAATTGTCTTATTATTTTATCATATTGGTTTATTTATTCAATCTTGCACTTAATTATTTGATTGCTTCATCACCAATTGAATACTATCTACGAATTTAGGATTAANAGAAATATACCTAATATCCTTGCTTGGTTATTATACGAGAATTATAAATGCGTTCTTGTTAATTCTAATTCCATAGGAATATAGACGTTAGGTTAGCTTGAATAGGCGAGTTGCAATTTGGGAGAAGGCTACGAGCAATATTAACCCTGTCAACCAATAACTAGATAAATTAATTAGACAATTTAAGTGAAAAACTCAACGGGATTGTTATCTAACCCATAACTCTAGAATATTCATTCACATTGAATTCGTCTCTATAATTCGCTAACTTATTTTCTTTAATCTCTTAATTTATTATTTTAGATTAATTTTAGTTAAATATTCATATTAGGATTCGCTTGAATAGATTAATTATTTGGTTTAATTTAGTTGATAGTTAATCATAAGTCTCTGTGGGCACGATATCTGGACTTACAATCTTATATTACTTGTCGACCACGTATACTTGCGTGCACGTTTGGGAGCAACAAGTTTTTTGGCGCCGTTGCCGGGGCTTAGAAATTAACTATTCTACTAAATTAGATTTTTACTTTTTGCCTATTCAAGTTTTTTATTTTTTATTTTTATCTTAGTTTAATATTTTACTATCTTTGTTGATATGGCATCTTGAAATGACAATTGGTCTAATATTGATTATTCTTATTTTGATGATTCATGTCCATATTGTGGAGGACCACACTTTGGGCAAAATTGTGCATCTCAATCTGATGTGTGAAATTTTTGTAATGTGTGTGGTTGTCAAGGTGGTCGTTGGGATGGTTGTCCTAATTCTTATTATCCTTCTGAGAGTTCTTATAATGTTTCTAATAATGTTTATGAGTTTGATAGGAGCAATGAAGTGGAGGATATAGAAAGCATGACTCGTATTATGAACATGATAATGCAAATAGCCGAGCAACAGAACATGATGGGGCAAATAGTCGAGCAACAAAGTCTTAATGCCTTAACGATCAAAGACTCCAGACTAGAATGGACGAATTAATGGCTAATTTCCAAGAAGAACCTCAATTCTATGAAAAGAGCGAGTTCCCACAAGAAGATTATTTTGAAGAAGCAGATATAATGAGCAAATCTTGGCTTGAGGAACAAGCTCAACTGATGAAATCTCATGACTTTCTACGTGATGGTCTTCCAAATATGACAGAACAACTAATAGAAGAAAGAACTGAGCTCAGGCAAGAGATAGACCAATTTGGCTTAGATATCCATGACCTGCACGATCAATTGAATAAAAAGGTTGAGGCGCCTGATGCCCTACAACCAATTATTGTGGATACTGGTCAACTTATGGAGCGGAAAGAGGAATTCTAACTATTCGACCAAAATATTATTAATGATGCCAAGGTTGACGAAGAGCTCAAAATTGAGGATGTCAAAAATAATATAATTTTGGAGTTGGAGCGTATTAGACCTCATTATAAATATTTTTCAACATTGTGTTTGGTTGGTGACATGGTAATTGATCCAGTCGAGCATATGAAGGAGTCAATGGATAAGGAACAAAATGCTTATATTCTGAAAATTTGTGATGTCAAGGAGACAAAACGACATTCCCCACTTAAAGTCCAAGAAGTGCAATATGCGATACCTATTGCTTGGTTCATTTATTTTTATACCACCGCCCCAGGAACGTGATAGAAAAATTGATGCAAAATTGGGGGCGCAATTCATATATTCAAAGTGGAAGAAAAAGTGGTGAAAGTGATGGAGTTGTGCCGCGACTATAAATAAGGCGCTTGTTGGGAGGCAACCCAACTTGTATATCTTTTATTTATTGATTATTTTTTAGTGTCCAGTTTTGTGTTGTTTTTATTTTGCAGAGTAGGGGAAGTCTGAGTATCCGAAATTGAAGTTGGGGAGCATATTTAAGCTTAAGTGTTGGGTCGTCCCGACTATTAATATCGAGGATCATGTCCGAGCTAGACCCGAGAGGGTCTCAGGGAGTATTTCTCACCTTTGTTTTATTATTTCTCTATGATCATACATCGAGGACTATGCATAATATAAATGTGGGATGGAAAAACTACTTTCTGAAGTGTAATTGTATAAAACTATTTTTTAAGTTAGTTTTTCTTTTAGAACTTGTAGTAGAAATAGTCTAGGTAAAAAAAAGCAAAAATTGAAAAAATTTTTTAGAAAAAGTTCGGACTTTTCCCGACGATGGATCTTTTGAAAAATTTTCTTGAGGGATATAGTCCGATTTAAAAATATCAAAAAGATTTTTCGTTTTTAGGATAATTAGTAGTCTCCCTTGATTTTTCTATGAGCGCCGGTTCTTTTCCAAGGGTGTAGCTCGAACCGGGTACTTTATTTTTATTTTTTACTTTTTCCGACGGTGGATCTTTTGGATAATTTTCTTGAAGGATAAAGTCTGATTTAAAAATATCAAAAAGAATTTTTATTTTTAGGATAGTTAGGTAGTATCCCTTGATTTTTCTTTGGGCGCCGGTTCTTTTCCAAGGGTATAGCTCGAACAGGGTACTTTATTTTTATTTTTTTTAGGAGTAGTTTAGGAAGAAACTAAGTCGCTCTGGGATACTTATTGACATAGTTGATGCTGGCACATTAGGCTATAACATACATTTTGTTTTCCCGTATATTTGGTGAATTGCGAAGCCTAAGTAAACTAAATAGCCTATTTTGTGATGCTCTTTCTCAGTTGTTTGACTCGTATGCCACACAGTGCAATATTACTTAAATTTCTTAATTATGTGTGCTTACTTGACTTGAGAGTTGAATAAAACCGTCTTGATTGAGTCATGTGCAAAGAATTGCGATTTTCTATGCTATCCTGTGTAGTCTAGAACTTGCCCCATGTGTTAATTGAAGCGAAATATTAACTTGTGCTAATCTAGGAGATGACGTAGACATTTTCTTTCTTGATCATGGATGTGCATGTCATATAAAAATAAAATTTTCCGTTGCTAGCCCTTTTGAGCCTATAGACCTTTCTTTTGGCACCCACATTACAAATCGTACCCCTATTTTGTTCTTAATTTGATATTGATTGAACCTTTACCTCCCAAGGCACTTAGGTGCTAAAAGAAGTAAGGTGAGATATTGGGGAGTAGTTTTCGAGTGGAACCATGGAAGGGACCGTTGGTGCACTAAAGTTGAAATTAAAGGTCATTAGCCGATGAACTTTATTGTATGGAGTCTGTAAAAAAGAAAAATAAAGAGAAAGAAAAATTTAAAGAAAAAAATAATAGTGAAAGTATGTAAAAACATAAAACACCTCCAATTCTTATTGATTTGTGCTAGTGAAAAGTAGAGAAATGCTTAATTGAAAAGAGAGCTATGTTGTATATGGCAAGTGATTTGGCTGAGAAGAATATGTGCTTGAATTGTGAATGTAGTGTATTAAAGTGCTTAGGAGGGTTAGCCACTATTTCTAATTGTATCATACCTGTCCCTTAGCCTACGTTACAACCTAAAAGTCCTAATTGATCCTAGATTTGGCTAGCTTAAATTAGTAGAGATATACACTACGGACAAGCTTATGGCATGATCACGGGATGCATATGAACTCTTTGTGAGAGTGAGCGAATTTTGTTCAAATTGTGAGATGTCCTTAATCTATCTTCAAAATTATTTTTGAATGTGTAGACTATCTATATTCACTCTTTTGTTTGTTAGTAAGAGCACATGATCTCATGAATGATTGGTGATGTTGTAAACTTTCTTGTTGGGTAAGTGCATGAGTTGAGGGTGCTTAGTAGTTGCAAGTCGGCTCTTGAAGTTGGGTGGTGACAAATAGGTTGTCGGAATTGATTGAATTGAAGGGTTATACTTGGGCTTGCTTAAACGGGAAAAATGTAAATTTTTGTGTGTTCATGCTTGTGTTCCGGTATTGATCGTAGTCAAGGCTATAATGTGTGGTTAAAAGTTAAGGTGCTCCTCTATGATTGAACCTTGTACGTAGTTGGGGGTCTATTAGATAGTCCCATCGCTCGGGGACGAGCAAGAGTCAAAGTGTGGGGTGTTGATGTTTAACTTAAAGTATAAATATTTCTATGTATATCTCCTCATATTTTACTTTTGTTTCATAAATTTGGGATGTTTAATGTGTTGATTTATGTTAATTTGATTTGTTTTTATGTGTAGGAATGATTCGGGAGCAATTGGGGGCGAAACGAGCAAGGTTTGAGCCAAAACGAACGAAACCGGAAAACATGCGAATTTGGGTGCCACCTAAGGCGCCCATCCCTACTTGTGGCGCCAAAAATAGTAGCTAAAAATATTGGGGCGCCGTGGAGGGTGCCTGGCGCTAGGCTAGGCGCTGGTGATGCGGATTTTGTCCTATTTTGCCCGGGACACGGTATATTCGGCCTTAGACCTATCCAACACGTATAAAAGCACTAAATATTTTTTTTTTGACGAAAGGACGCCACTTTAGAGAGATCTAACATACTTTGAAGGGGAATTCACATGGGGGAACACACACCACGCTTGGAGGAGGCTTCTAACATGTTTTTCTTCTCTTCTCTTCCTTTAATATCATAGTTTATTTGTTCTAGAACTTTGGGTGCTACATGAATGTTGTAATTTGAAGCTTGAATTGTCTTATTATTTTATCATATTGGTTTATTTATTCAATCATGTACTTAATTATTTAATTGCTTGATCACCAATTGAATACTATCTACAAATTTAGGATTGAACTCGGGAGAGGGAATTCTAGATTGTATATAAGATTGAGTAGAGTAAGATCTTAACTCTGGGGGGAGGGTGGCGGATTTGCGGTTAGGATAGGAATATACCTAACCGCCTTGCTTGGTTATTATACGGGAATTATAAATGCATTCTTGTTAATTCTTAATTCTATAGGAATATAGGCAATAGGTTAGCTGTAATAGGCGAGTTGTACCTCGGGAGAAAGCTACGAGCAATATTAATCCTATCAACCAATAAACTAGATAAATTAATTAGATGATTTAAGTGAAAAACTCAACGGAATTGTTAGATAACCCATAACCCTAGAATATTCACTCACATTGAATTCGTCTCTATAATTCGCCAACTTATTTTCTTGAATCTCTTAATTTGTTATTTTTGATTAATTTTAGTTAAATATTCATATTAGGATTTGCTTGAATAGATTAATTGTTTGGTTTAATTTAGTTGATAGTTAATCACAAGTCTCTGTAGGTACGATATCTAAACTTACAATCCTATATTACTTGTCGACTACGTATATTTTCGTGTGCGTTTGGGAGCAACAATGACGATGACAGATTGCATAAGGGAGGCAACTAGAGAGGCATTGGGAGTTTCAAAAGGTTACTCTGGCAGGCACTAAGGCAACTGGTGGTGCAATGACGTGGTCCAAGGTGAAGTGAAAGCCAAGAAAACGGCTTACATTAAGTTAGTAGAGAGCACTAACGAGGATCAGAGGAGAGCGAATAGAGCAAGATATAAAGAGGCTAGGAAGGAGGCGAAATTATTGGTCACAAAGGCTAAAACTACTGCATTTGGTCGGCCGTATGAGGAACTTGGGAGCAAAGGTGGGGACAAGAAGTTATTTTGGTTGGCCAAATCGATAGAGAAGAAGGCTTCCGACCTGGATCACGTGAGGTGTATCAAAGACTAGGACGATCGAGTATTGTTGGAAGAGGCCAAGATTAGGCAAAGATGACAATCGTACTTTTACAAACTTCTGAATGAAGAGGGGGATGAAAACATCATGTTAGGTCAATTGGGGAAATCCGAGAGTCACCGCGACTATAGGTATTGTAGCCGCATTAAGGTTGAGGAGGTCGTGAATGCGATGGGTAAGATGAGTCGGGGAAAAGCGGCCGGACCAGACGAGATTCTAGTGGAGTTTTGGAGATATGCGGGTAGAGAAGGCTTGGAGTGACTGACTGCGTTGTTTAATGTTATCTTCAGGACGAAAAGGATGCCTGATGAGTGGCGGTGGATTACAATGGTCTGGTGTACAAGAAAAAAAGTGATATCCAGAATAGTAATAACTATAGGGGTATCAAGTTATTAAGTTATACCATGAAAGTTTGGGAGAGGGTGGTGGAAGGGAGGATAAGGAGGGCGATGTCTATATCGAAAAACCAGTTCGGGTTCATGCCGGATCGTTCTACCATAGAAGCTATCCACCTTATTAGGAGGTTGATGGAATAATACAAGGACAGGAAGAGAGATTTGCATATGGTGTTTATTGACCTAGAGAAGGAGTATGACAAGGTCCCCAGGGACGTCCTTTGGAGGTGTCTGGAGGTGAAAGGTATGCCAGTGGATTATATTAGGGCGATAAAGAATATGTGTAATAGAGCCATGACTCGGGTTAGGACTATAAGAGGTAACTCAGAGCCTTTTTAGGTGGTTATGGGGTTATACCAAGGATCTACGCTCAACCCGTTCTTATTTTCCCCGGCGATGGATGCACTAACACACCATATCCAAGGAGAGGTGCCATGCTGTATGTTGTTCGCTGATGATATAGTCCTTATTGATGAGATGCGAGGCAATATTAATAGGAGACTTGAGGTATGGAGGCAGGCCCTGGAGTCTAAAAAATTTCAAGTTGAGTAGGACTAAGATGGAATATGTGGAATGTAAATTCAACGACGTGACTGAGGACACGGATGTGGAAGTCAGGCTTGACTCACAGGTCATCCTCAAGAGAGAAAGTTTTAAGTACTTAGGGTCAATTATCCAGGGAGATGGGGGAGATCGACGGGGATGTTACGCATCGTATTAGGGTGGGGTGGATGAAATGGAGGTTAGCGTCTGAAGTTCTGTGTGACAATAATATGCCACCGAAACTCAAAGGTAAGTTCTATAGAGCGGTGGTTAGACCGACCATGTTGTATGGGACTGAGTATTGGCCAGTCAAGAATTCACATATCCAGAAGATGAAAGTAGCAGAAATGAGGATGTTAAGATGTATGTGAGGGCATACTAGGCTAGATAAGATTAGAAATAAAGATATTTGAGAGAGGGTGGACGTGGCTCCAGTGGATGACAAGATGCGGGAAGCGCGACTTAGATGGTTCGGACACGTGTAGAGGAGAAGCCTAGATGCCCTGGTTAGGAGGTGTGAGCGGTTGGCTTTGGCAGGTACGAGAAGAGGTAGAGGACAACCTAAGAAGTATTGGGGTGAGGTGATCAGACAGGAGATGACGCGACTCCAGATTTCTAAGGATATATCTCTTGATAGGAAGGTGTTGAGGTTGAGCATTATGGTTGTATGTTAAAGAGTAGTCTAGCGGTTTCCCTCTTTGTCCCGATTTCCCTCTTTGTACTGACGAGTATGACAGTGTCTGCACTGCTAGCAATTTATGTTGTGTTTCACGCTTTTGCATTATATTTGTGTTACTGCCTTTTTATTTATTTGTTGTCTCTTACGTTGCTGATATTTATTTTTGGGTTTTGTTGTCACATAGCTATTATCACTGAGTCGAGGGTCCTTCTACAACCTCTCTACCTCCTCTGAGGTAGGGGTAAGGTCTGCGTACATTCTATCCTCCCCAAATCCCATTGGTAGAATTTACTGGATTATTATTTTTGTTTGCTATCACTAACTATAAGTGACCACGGCTAACGGGTTCTTTTTAGGGTTGAATTCATTTAAAGTGTGTTTATTGTGTTCCACGTGTCTATTTAATTCATGGGTTGGATTTCTTAATGGTTGAGGAGTAAATCTGATCAATAGTAAGACAATAAAGTTTAGTTTGACCGAATAATATAATAGAGGTAACTCCAAATAATATTCAATAATTGAGGGCTAAATATGATCCCTTTTTTATAAGAAAATTCTGCTTGTAAAGTATTTTTTCTTTTAATGAAACTTACGCAACGTAAATATAAATTAATCAGGATCCTAAAAAGGATATCAAGCACTAGACAAAAGTATAAGGTCTGAACTTATCATTTTAGTTACTGAGTTTTCAATAAAAAAATATATAGAAAATAATTTTAAATACAAATAAAAATCTAAACAAACATTTATGGCTTCTTTTTGAACTAGACTAGGAAAAAAAAAAAACCACTAAATTTTTCTTCTATTTTTCTTTTTCTTTTGAAAAAGTCACTAGATTTGCGTGGCAAAATTCTCCAGTAATAGCCAGCTCAAAAAGTTTAACTGAAGCCGAGCCGCGTGAAAACAACAGAAAATCACAACTTTTTCTCTGGCGCCGTTTCTTAGACCATTGACCGAAAATCTTCATCACACAATTCCCCACTATAAATACCCTTCCCCAAATTCTCTCCCTCAAAAATTCATTTCATTTCATTTCAGTTCTCTGAAACTTTAATCATTTACTTTATCCCATGGCTGATATGAAGCAATCGACGAACTTTCCCGGTGACCGGCGGCAACCGAGCCGGCTACAACGGCGAGCGCCGGCGTCGATACAAATAAACCGTTCAACCGATTGGAATGTGGCAATACCGCTTTTATCACCGTTGATTTCATCGCCGACTTCTCCTGATTCTAACAACTTAACGGTAGCGATTAATTCCGTTTGCAATAAGAAGGTGGAGGTAAAGGAGAAGCCGGCAGCGGCGGCGGTTTTGGTGTTTAAGAAGTGGCAACATCCTGCGACGTCGTTTTGTTACGAGGCGACTCCGCTAGTGCCGTTTGTATTATGTACGGAAACAATCTAACGGCGTTTATTTTGAGCTATTTATTTTTCTTAATATGTTATAAATAATACTTAGAAGATTTTGTTTATAGATTTCTATGTACACTGTTGATAATTTCTAGCTTTATTTTGTACCTTTTTTCCCCTTAGTAATTAGCATGCTGATTTTGTATAACTAGGTGATTAACAAGTTGTAAGCACAGAGGTAATTTCATTTACATGTTCATTATTTGCCGGAAAATTATTTTCCAGTGTCAATTATAAGGAAGTATTTTTCTGTATATAATAGTTAAGCCGACGTCAAAAAATATAATAGGTTAAACGTCTAATTCGATTGCGATTCAGGATTACTAATTAGTAGACCTTTTTATAACAACATTCTTATATAATAATATTTAATAAAAAAGTTATGCTTTTTACAGAATTAATTTTTATCTTATGTTATAATGTATATGTTTTACAGTGTTATTTAACTATAATATTTAAAAATATTCGGAACAAATAAAATTATTATAGAAAGATTTAACTGTATCACAAATGATGTAAGTAGGAAATTATCCCACGACTCTTAACAGCGGCCAAATATATCAATTATACTATTCCGTACTATTTTCTTATGTGAAATATTTGAATGTTAGGTTTAAATTTGAATAGTCTGCTTTTATTTTTATTTTGTTGGTAAAATCATTTGCTATCTGGTATTCACCGGTTGACTATTACAGGAGAAGCGACTAATAAAGGAAAAACATGTTCTCTCGTAATTGGGATAATTTTATAAAAGTACGACTGAACAAAATATATTTCAACCGCTTAGGCCACCTTGCTCCCATTTTTTGTTCCTAAAATGAGGATTTTTCCATTTTAGGGACAACTTACTTCAACCATTCCCTCATTTTTTTCCCCAAACTTTTTTATATTCTTCTCTCTCTTCTATATTATATTATTATCTTTCATTTCAATTTTATTTTTTAATTTTCAGTAAACAAATTTCATCTTTTATTTTATTAATTTATAATTTCCATAATTAAAGAAATTCCATAAAATTTTAAATAATATAATTTGTAAGCCATGATTATAGATTAACTAATAATTCAAATAAAAGTGAAATCATTGCGATACAAGATTAATTAAATACATATTACATAATGATAAAATTCATTCGAAATACTAGATAAATATTCAGTTTTTATTTAGTCAATACTATAATAATTTTGGTGTATCTGGAAACGACATAAGTCCTTACTAAGTTATTATGTTGTTTACCATAGTTTCAATTTTTATGTATTTTAATTTAATGTATTTTCAATTGTCATGTATTTCTAATTTTAATGAATTTTCATTTAATGTCTTTTCAATCTTCACTTTTCAATTTTAGCAACATCTAATATTTTATATTCGCACCTTTCAATTTTAGCAACATCTAATATTTTATATTTGCACCATTCATTTTTGAGATAATTATATATTTTTGTACAATTATAACTTATAATAAATTTCACTTATAATTTTACATATAAATAATAAATGCGCGAAAATTAATTTATCAAAATTATACACCAAAGTTAAGATATAATATTAATATCATAAAAATATTACATAAACATAATTAAGTGTATATAAAGATATAAAATAAAAGATTAAATAACAAAATAATAATAAAATAATAATGAATAATAATGGGGGAGATGAATAGTGTACCCCCATATTTGAGGGAACACTATTCATCCCCCATTTTGGGGACAAAAATGGGGAAAGGTTGGAGGACAATTTCCCTCAAAATTGCCCCCATTATGGGGGATGGGGGCAAGGTTGGAGATGCCCTTAGCCTAAAATAATATCTTCATCGAATGACCCAATAAATATTAACAATCAGTTCTTTTTCTGGCAATATGATATCATTTATATGGTATGACAAGACTTTTTTTCAATCTCTCAAGGTTACAACTTTTTCCTCCCTCTCCCCGCATCCCCGCATTCCCTCTCAAAACTTTTATCTATGTCTTTGTTTCTTTTTCTTCCCCAATTTAAATACCTACAAATTATGTATTAAAATAAATAATTTCTCCTATTTTCTCTTTTTCTTGTGGCAAAACATGATTTTTCAATTAAATATTCCAATCTTCATATTCTTTTAAATGGTGAATCATTTGGATTTTCACGTATCAAATTGTTAATTAAATTTTAAATTAAAAGTGAAATTTTATGTGCAATTGCCGAAGCAATCCAACAAGATGAAAGAAAAATCAAAACTTGGTAAAAAAAATTGTAGAATCCCTCTAGCGCATATAAAAACTTTTTCATATTTCACATAAACAAAAAAGAAAAAGAAGAGAAGAAAGTGTCAAACTTCCATGGAGACCTCTTGTGCAATGACATTGTATTAAGATTCTTATAAACTAAAAAATATATAATTATATAGCATTATACATAAATATACATATTTATACACAATTATACATAAGTATACAATACTATATAATTGTATATGAACACTAGTTATACAATATTTTCAATAGAAAATACATTGTGCCCAACACTATACTAACTGTAAACAATATAGCAACTTGTACAAATATGTATAATACTCTATAAGAGGTATTTATACATTCATATACATAATTATACATTATTATACAATGTCGATACAAACTGCTACATGATTATGATTTTTTATTCCAACTTTAAATTACAGTATGTACTACAACTTTATGCGAACGGTTCTGAATTTAATACCCAGAGAAGATACATCCAGTTTTAGATACAAGACTTTAAAGTCGTAACAATGCTAATCCGAATTTCAAACTTCAAAATCTTCCAAAATTAGTGGTTATTTCTCAGCGCAGATCAAGTTTGAGAGCTAAAGATTTAAGATCTGCGTGGATTTTTATTTTTCTTTCAAAATCTTCAATTCTTCTTCTACTTGCCACCATCGGACTTGGCGGGCTTGGACGACGGAGGAGGAGCCTGAGCCAGAATTGTGTAGAAGGTAAGGGGAGGAGGAATAATGAAGGCTAGGGTAAAAAGGGATGATGGGATCTGTTTGGGTTAGAAAGAAAGAAAAGAGACGTGGTTGGGAGAGAAATGGGTGCGTGGAGAATGAAGAAAAAAAGAAAGAAAAAACCTTTTAAGTGCTTTGGGATAACCGGTGAAAATTATTTTACAATATATGTAAAATCTGGGTTAAATCGGGTAAGGACCTAAAATATGGGCCTAATATTGTTGATATGTTGGGTCAACTGACAATGAAGGTAATTTTTCATTTTTTTTAATTCTCGGGGACTAGAACTCTAAAGTTTTGATTAAGTATGAGGAATCTCATCTATGACAAAGAAGAGAAATAGTCCTATGGAAACCACGTCTATATCCGTGAACCAGTTCGGTTTCATGCCGGGCCGCTCCACTACAGAAGCTATCCACCTTGTCAGGAGATTGGTGGAACAGTTCAGGGATAAGAAGAAGGACCTATACATGGTGTTTATCGACTTGGAAAAGGCGTACGACAAGGTCCCAATGGAGGTGCCTGGAGGCGAAGATCGTGCCGGAAGCCTACATCAGAGTGATCAAAGACATGTACGATGGAGCTAAGACTAGGGTTAGGACGGTGGGTGGTGACTCATATCATTTTTCGGTGGTTAAGGGGCTTCATCAAGGATCAACACTTAGCCCTCTCTTATTTGCTTTGGTGATGGATGATCTAACACGCCATATTCAAGGGGATGTGCCATGGTGTTGCTCCCAAACGCACACGCAAGTATACGTGGTCGACAAGTAATATAGGATTGTAAGTCCAGATATCGTACCCACAGGGACTTGTGATTAACTATCAACTAAATTAAATCAAACAATTAATCTAATCAAGCGAATCCTAACGTATGAATATTTAACTAAAATTAATTTAGAGTCATTAATCAATAGATTAAAGAAAATAAGTTGGCGAATTATAGAGACGAATTCAATATGTGTGAATATTCTAGAGCTATTGGTTAGCTAACAATCCCGTTGAGTTTTTCACTTAAATCGTCTAATTAATTTATTCGGTTTATTGATTGACGGGGTTAATATTGCTCGTAGCCTTCTCCCGAAGTACAACTCGCCTATTCAAGCTAACCTAACGCCTATATTCCTATGGAATTAGAATTAACAAGAACGCATTTATAATTCCCGTATAATAACCAAGTAAGGCGATTAGTTATATTCCTATCCTAACCGCAAATCCGCTCCCTCTAAGAGTTAAGATCTTGCTCTATTCAATCTTATATGCAATCTAGAATTCCCTCTCCCGAATTCAATCCTAGATTCGTAGATAGTATTCAATTGGTGATCAAGTAATTAAATAATTAAGCGCAATATTAAGTAAATAAACCAATATGATAAAATAATAAGAACAATTCAAGCTTCAAACTACAACGTTCATGTAGCACCCAAAACTCTAGAACTAATGAACTATGAAATTAAAGGAAGAGAAGAGAAGAAAAACTAGTTAGAAGGCTCCTCCAAGCGTGGTGTGTATTCCTCTATGTGAATTCCCCTCCAAAATATGTTAGATATCCTCCAAAATATGTTAGATTTCACCAAAGTGGCGTCCTCCCGTGTATATATACCAAGTAGGGTTGGACCCAAACAATTATACCTTATCCAATGTGAAAAAGGAAACTTTTCCCGGGTGACTCGCGCGAGCTCGCACGTCCTTCGCGCATTACTTCGCGCGTAATTTCCTAACATTCTGCCTCCAGCTCTTAAATTCGCGCGACTTCGCGCATTAGCTCGCGCATGAGTTCGCGCGTATTTTTCACCCTGTTCCGTTTCGAATTTAGAAAAATGTAAAATATGAAAGTTGTATTCCTTTGAGTTATCTTTCCAACCAAATATTGTGGAGAAAAATGGAGTTATGAGCGAAAAGTTATGTGTATTTTACTAGACACTGCGCAATATGCCTGCTCGATTCTTCGTTCGCTCTAACTATCATTTGTTGACCCCAAAACGCTATCCCGACTTAATTCCTTGAGCTTTTACTCCGATTTCAAAGCTCCAAATTACTTGAATTCATTCCATAACATCTATGTAGCTCGGAATCACTCCTACAAGGTATAAAATACACCATTAGTGCAAAAT
Organism: Nicotiana glauca; assembly: GCA_026770625.1. Taxonomy (NCBI): domain Eukaryota; kingdom Viridiplantae; phylum Streptophyta; class Magnoliopsida; order Solanales; family Solanaceae; genus Nicotiana; species Nicotiana glauca. The sequence goes on along the minus strand of MU772534.1, from coordinate 13,766 downwards.
ACTAGCGATTAAAGTGCAAACTCAACTAAAGTGCCGTAAATTTGAATGTAATAAGCGACTAAAATATACAATTATAGCCTATCATTGTTAGAGCATGCGCAGCGGAAGCAAGCAGATTACTAGATATCAATTACATGTAAACTAGACAACGTGATAATAACGAGATCAGGAACACTAACCTTTTGAAATAGTTGCACAAATATTCCAAACAACAAGGATCCAGGACTGCAGTCTTCTGCTATATGCCTAGTAAAACCTTGGACACTTTTGCTTTTGGGTGGGCAAGAACAATACAACTCTAGGGTTAGGTAAATAGGTGAAACCTGTCTCCCTTTTATAGACACAAAATTAAGCCCTAAAAAAGAGCCCAAAATCGTGTAAGATTAGGATTCCATAAGTAGAATCCTACTCTAACTCAAAAAGATAACTTTTCTCCCAAGCTACTTTTTTACCCAAGGGACCACAGAAATAATAAGAGGCTACTAATTATAGTACTAGTTTGAAATAGGCATGAATTAGATCTTACTATAATTAATTACAATTTATCCCACTAAAAAACTGTAATTGAACTCCTCAATATGAATTTCGAAAATTCATCAATACTTACCAGTTAATTAAATTAAATAACTGAAAATTTAATTCAATTAACTAATTAAATCCTTTATAATTTCTCTTAAACCATCTCATGTGACGGATACAAAATCCACCGACCCGGTTTTCACATAAAAACTTATAAGCTTATATAAAGGGGTATCATCAAACCCAAAATCAAGTCATGGATTCTATCAGCTAATTATTATTTCACAAATATTATTTGTTATTGTCCAATTTATTAGGCATATACTAACCCTAAATAGAGCCGTACCGTTTGATAAATCAAAACAATAAACAAGTTACATTAATCATAATAATTATATCAAGATTAAGAGTATAAGCTTATTTGATGAATTAGAGAATATGTTTTATATGTATTCAGTACAAAAATACCTTTTCTCTACTTGGTCCGTTCAATATACACTGAGTATACTAGCACAAGAAGTTGGAGCAAACCTACTCCCATAATCAAGACAAATTATACAATAATCTTGTGCTACAATCATCAAGATATTTTGTCCGATAATATCTTCGATTGTGAACATGGTTTATTAATTATGAGAATCAATAATTTAATCTTCTGTGCATGAGCTAAGACTCCATACACTAAATTGTCTACTACATAACCAAAAGGACACACATGTTACAAATGATCTATTCAAAACAGTGCTTTATTGAATTGAATAAATTAAATAAATAATTATTTCATAAAGAACAAAATATAATACTATGTCTAAACTGCATGGTTAATAGTATATCTCAACAATCTCCCACTTAGACTCATAACCATGCGTCTAGTATTTTAACATCCACTCCTCCTACATGCTTGTCAAAAATCTTCTGTGTCAAGCTCTTTGTAAACGGGTATGCCAAATTATCCTCCGACGCAATCTTCAACACTCTTGCATCACCTCTTTGAGTTATGTCCCGAATTAAGTGATATTTACGCTCAATATGCTTATTTCTTTTATGGCTTCTCGGTTCCTTCGATTTTGCAACTTCACCACTATTGTCACAATAAAGTACAAATTGGTGCTTGAACCGAACGAACCACATTAAGCTCTTTCAGAAAGTTCCTGAGCCAAACAACCTCTTTGGCTGCTTCAGATGCAACCACATATTCGGCTTTCATGGTGAATCAGCAACACACGATTGCTTGATGCTCCTCCAACTTATGGCTCCACCTTCCAAAGTAAAAACATATCATGAGGTAGATTTTCTAGAGTCTCTATCTGATTGGAAATCTGAATCAGTGTAGCCAATGGGTGCAAGATCACCTGAGTGATACACTAACATATAATCCCTAGTCCTTTTCAGGTACTTGATTATATGCTTAACAACAATCCAGTGTTCTCGACCAGGGTTATACTGATATCTACTAACCATGCCAACAACAAAGCAAATATCAGGTCTAGTACATAACATAGCATATATGAGACTCCCTACAGCCGAAGCGTAAGGGACCGCCTTCATACTTCCTATCTCATCAGTCGTTTTTAGGGACTGATCTCTTGACAGAGAGATTCCATGTCTAAAAGGGAGAAACCCTTTCTTGGAATCTTGCATGCCAAACCTGGTGAGAATAGTATCAATATAAAGCGATTGGGACAAACCCAATATCCTTTGCTTGCGATCTCGCATAAGCTTGATCCCAAGGATATGTGCTGCCTGTCCCAAGTCTTTCATATCGAAACGTGAAGAAAACTATTCCTTTACTGAATTCAACATGCTCACATTATTTCCTATGAGCAAAATATCATCTACATACAAAATAAAAAATGTAACTTTATCTCCATTCCACTTCTTATAGACACAAGACTCATTTTCACATTGATCAAAACCGAATGTCTTAATCGATGCGTCAAAACAAGTGTTCCATGCTCTGGAAGCTTGTTTCAATCCATAAATGGATTTTTTTAATTTACACAACATGTGCTCATTTCCACTTTTTATTAAACCAACTAGTTGCGCCATATAGATGCACTCATCAAAACTTCCATTTAAAAAAGCGGTCTTGACATCGATTTTCCAGATCTCATAATCGTAATGAGCCGCAATGGATAAGAGAATCCTTATGGATTTAAGCATGTCTACTGGCGAAAAAGTTTCCTCATAATCGATCCCTTCTTTTTGAGTAAACCCTTTTGCGACAAGCGTAGCTTTAAAAGTTTGCACTTGTCCATCCACTCCTCTCTTTTTCTTATAGATCTATCTACAACCTATGTGTTTGACTCCAGTAGGTGGTTTTACAAGATCCCAGACTTGATTTGAGTACATGGACTCCATTTCAGATTTTATAGCATCAGCCCATTTATCAGCATCTGTATCATGTAGTGCTTCATCGTAATTAATAGGTTCTGTATTAGTCTCTTCAGGGATTCTATCATAAGATTCTCCCAAGAGCGCAAACCGAAGAGATTTTCTAATAATTCTCCCACTACGACTAGTTACTACAGGTAGAGGCTGATTTTGTTGTTGAGTCACATCACCACTTCCTTGAACTGAAGCCTCAATGTTATTTTCCACACCAGGCGGTGCTAGGATATCATTGACTTCTTCCTGGAGTGCAGGATCCCGCCCAGATTGGCTTTCAAAATCAGAGGTATTGTTTTGCCGCGGTCCTACCACGGTTACGCCAGGACCGCGACCTGAGGGGTCTGCAGCATTAAAGGCATTGTTCTGCCGCGGTCCTACCGCGGTTATGCCAAGACTGCGGCGAGAGTGGCTTTCGGATTCTTCAGGTTGCACAACAATTTTAGGTTGTTGAACAACCTGAGGTTGCTCAATAATCTAAGGTTTCTAAACATTATTTCCACTACTTTAGGGTAGTGAGATGTCAGGCAATTGTTCTTGTGCAATCTGCTGCCTGTTGACATTTCTCCCACTACAATAATGCAGTGGTATGTCAATGCTGGCTTCCGGGATATGTTCAAGGATGAGTTTTTAGTTATTCCATTATTTAATTCCTGTAAAACTAGTTTACTTCTAGGAATATGGTTCGTTAGATAGTCCTCCTCTAAGAATCTGGCATTTGTCGTAACAATTACCTTCTTTTCTTTGGGACAATAAAACAAACCGCCTTTTTTTCCTTTTGGATATCCAATAAAAATGCATACTTCTGTCCTTGATTCCAATTTATTCGCTTTCCCTTTCAACACATGTGCTAGACAACCCCAAACCCGAATATGCCGTAAATTTGGCTTTCGCCCAGTCCACAATTCTATTGAAGTTGAAGGTACAGACTTTGAAGGAACCAAATTTAGAATGTAGTTTGCTGTTTCTAAAGCATATCCCCAAAAGAAAGAGGCAAATCGGAATAACTTAACATTGATCTAACCATTCCCATAAGGGTCCTATTTCTTTTTTCTGCCACACCATTTTGTTGTGGTGTTCCTGGGGCAGATAATTGAGATGTAATTCCATTATCTGATAAGTATTTTATGAACTCCGCAGAAAGGTATTCACCACCACGATCAGATCGCAATGTTTTGATATATTTATCATGTCATTCTCTGTTTCGGTCTTAAATTCTTTGAATTTCTCAAAGCATTCAGACTTATGGCGCAACAGATAAATATATTCATATTTTGAGTAATCATCTGTGAAAGTCACAAAATACTTAAAACCACCTCTTGATTGTATATTCATAGGACCACACAAATCAGAGTGAATTAATTCTAGCTTATCACTGGCCCTATTCCCTTTTGAGGAAAAATGTCTCTTGGTAATTTTACCTTCTAAACAGGATTCACATGTTGGTAGTGACTCCACTTTCAATGAACTCAAAGGTCCATCAGAGACCAATCTAGAAATCCTATTTAGATTTATATGGCCTAGACGTAAGTGCCATAAATAAGTTTGACTCAATTCAGAAATACATTTTCTTTTATGTGGTAGATTAATGTTATTTATTTCTTTTGGTAGTTGTTGCACATGAGGAGATATATCAAGAACAAAAAGGTCGTGTACTCTAGCAGCTTTATAGATAAAACATTTATTAAACTTAATAACAGCAGAGTTATTAGCAAAATAAACATTATAACCAGCATCCATTATTTTCAAAACTGAAATCAAATTCCTTTTAATGGAAGGTACATAGAGAACATCTTTTAAAACTAAAACTCTATCACTACTAAACAAAACTCTAATATCTCCTAAAGCTAAAGCTGGTGCTGGCTCGCCATTAGCTTGAAAAATGCAAACTTCATTCTCACTTAGCCACTGCGTTTCCTGAAATCCCTGCAAAGAATTGCAGATGTGGTTAGTGGCTCCCGAATCTACACACCAAATCATGGTAGAAACAACCGCTAAACAAGTTTCAACGATATTTAAATTTGAATTACCTTGCTTATTCAACTTTGCCAGATAGGCAGGGCATTGCTTTTTGTGATGCCCGGGTTGCTTGCAATGATAGCACTTGCCTTTGGGCTTGTTCACGCCGCACCACCAGGTTCCAGAACCTTTTGAGCCTTCTTCTTTTTCCTATTGCCTTTCGACTTAGAAATTGAAGGTTTCTAAACATTTAGTGCCATAATTGGAGCTTGTTGTTTGATAATATATTCTGCCACTTGCAGCTCATTCAACAATTTTGCTAGTGACAAATCCATTTTGTTCATATTATAGTTCAAGCAAAACTGTTGAAAACTGTCAGGCAGAGTCTGCAGGACCATATCAACTTGAGACTCTTTATCAATCACATCTCCAAGGACCTCCAGTTCATTCAGAAGACTCATCATCTTCAGAACATGGTCCCTGACCGATGATCCTTCAGCCATCTTTGTGTTCAAAAGGGCTTTCACGGCTGTTTGCTTAGCTGCACAATTTTGCTCACCGAACATCTCTTTGAGACTTTCGAGCATATCATAAGTAGACCCCATGGACTGATGCTGATGTTGCAAAACATTTGCCATAGATGCAAGAATGTAACATCGCGCTATCTAATCAGCCTTAACCCATTTGTCATAGGCCTTAACCTGATCATCCGTTGCATTTTCAGGTTTTTCTGGGCACTTCTCAGTGATTACAAATTTGTAAACTTTAGCAGTTAGGACAATATCAAGGTTCCTTTTCCAATCAACATAATTTGGTTGTTCTAACTTGTTTTGGTTCAAAATTGAGGTAAGTGGGTTGAATGAAGACATGGTTAATCAGGGAGATATACACATTATATAGATCATTAGTTATGTATTAAGAATGATTAAATTTAAAATTACACATTACATATATAACCATGCCCATTGAACAGTTAGATTCGTTAGGGAAACTTAACTATTCATGCAAAATACATGAGTGATGTCAGATATTAACCCCATAAATTTAAACAGGACCAACTCAGATGGAGAGTAAACTGTTAATTTAAGATAGGTAAATATCACTTTTATAAAACTCTAGTTTCATTCAATCAACATGTAACTCAGTTGGAGAGTTAATACAAGTAATGAAATAAATAGAGGCTAAAGAAGAACACAGTAATCATCTATAATGAATTTATCCGATGTGGAAGAAGACCTATATCAACATATAAATTCATTATATTACTGTAGAACCCGTTTAATTTAGGGTTTAGGGCCTAAAAACGCGTGTTTTGCAATTTGGGCTCTGAAGGTTGCATGTACTGCTGCGGTCCTACCGCGGTTACGCCAGGACCGCGGATACAGTGACCTTCAGAATCAGAGGCAGTGTTCTGCCGCGGTCATGCCCGGACCGCGGCCATACAATACGTGATTTCAGAAAAAAAATGTGTTTTGACAGGATTAATCCAAAAGTTCTGTATATTAATCCAAAATTACAGAATATTATACAAAATATTCACGTTTTTAACATAGAATAATTATCCGAAACATGTATCAATGAATAACACGTTTTAATTTTACTCTATGCCTGCTGTATTACATTATCTAGTTAGATGTAAGACGGCGTCTGATACCAATTGTTAGAACATGCGCAGCGGAAGCAAGCAGATCACTGGATATCAATTACATGTAAACTAGACAACGTGATAATAACGAGATTAGGAACACTAATCTCTTGAAATAGTCGCACAAATCTTCCAAACATCAAGGATCCAGGGCTGCAGTCTTCTGCTATATGCCTAGTAAAACCTTGGACACTTTTGCTTTTGGGTGGGCAAGAACAATACAACTCTAGGGTTAGGTAAATAGGTGAAACCTGTCTCCCTTTTATAGACACGAAATTAAGCCCTAAAAAGGAGCCCAAAATCGTGCAAGATTAGGATTCCATAAGTAGAATCCTACTCTAACTCAAAAAGATAACTTTTCTCCCAAGCTACTATTTTACCCAAGTCTGTCCAGGTTTTTACTAGGTATAGCAAGGACCACAGAAATAATAAGAGGCTACTAATTATAGTACTAATTTGAAATAGGCATGAATTAGATCTTAATATAATTAATTACAATTTATTCCACTAAAAAACTGCAATTGAACTCCTCAATATAAATTTCGAAAATTCATCAACACTTATTTTAACTGCCCATGTTAAGATTTCAAATACCAGTTAATTAAATTAAATCATTGAAAATTTAATTCAATTAACTAATTAAATCCTTTATAATTCCGCTTAAACCATATCATGTGACGGATACAAAATCCACCGGCCGGGTTTTCACATGAAAACTTATAAGCTTATATAAAGGGGTATCATCAAATCCAAAATCAAGTCATGGATTCTATCAACTAATTATTATTTTACAAATGTTATTTGTTATTGTCCAATTTATTAGGCATATACTAACTCTAAATAGAGTCGTACCTTTTGATAAATCAAAACAATAAATAAATTACATTGATCATAACAATTATATCAAGATTAGGAGTATAAGCTCATTTGATGAATTAGAGAAAATATTTTATATGTATTCAGTACAAAAACACCTTTTCTCTACTTGGTCAGTTCAATATACACTGAGTATACTAGCACAAGAAGTTGGAGTAAACCTACTCCCATAATCAAGATAAATTATACAATAATCTTGTGCCACAATCATTAAGATATTTTGTCCGATAATATCTTCGATTGTGAATATGTTTATTAATTATGAGAACCAACAATTTAATCTTCTGTGCATGAGCTAAGACTCCATACACTAAATTGTCTACTACATAACCAAAAGGGCGCACATGTTATAAATGATCTATTTAAAATAGTGCTTTATTGAATTGAATAAATTAAATAAATAATTATTTCATAAAGAACAAAATATAATACTTTGTCTAAACCGCATGGTTAATAGTATATCCCAACAATCATCACATGGTGTATGCTATTTGCTGATGACATAGGACGAGACGAGGGTTGGTGTTAACGAGAGGTTGGAGGTCTGGAGATAGACGCTCAAGTCTAAGGGTTTCAAACTAAGCAGGTCTAAGACAGAATATCTGGAGTGCAAGTTTAGCGCAGAGTCGAGCGAAGTAGGCATGGACGTAAAGCTTGGATCTCAGGTCATCGCCAAGAGGGACAGTTTCAGATATCTTGGGTCGGTGATTCAGGGGGACGGAGAGATCGACGAGGATGTCACTCACCGTATAGGGGCGGGGTGATCGAAGTGGAGGCTTGCATCAGGAGTCTTGTGTGACAATAAAGTGCCACATAAACGAGGATGTCACTCACCATATAGGGGCGGGGTGATCGAAGTGGAGGCTTGCATCAGGAGTCTTGTGTGACAATAAAGTGCCACATAAACTCAAGGAGAAGTTTTATAGAGCTGTGGTTAGACCTGCCATGTTGTATAGGGCGGAGTGTTGGCCGGTGAAGAACTCTCATATTCAGAGAATGAAAGTTGCGGAGATGAGGATGCTCAGGTGGATGAGCAGGCTCACCAGGTTAGATAAGATTAAGAATGAAGTTATTCGGGAGAAGGTGGGGGTGGCCCCAGTAGATGAGAAGATGTGGGAAGCAAGGCTTAGGTGGTTCGGGCATATGCGGAGGAGAAGCCCTAATGCCCCGGTGAGGAGTTGTGAGTGGCTGATGGTGGTTGGCGCGAGTCGAGGCAGATGAAGGCCTAAGAGGTATTGAGGAGAGGTGATTAGGCAGGACATGGCTAGAAAGCAAATTTCCGAGGACATGACCCTTGATAGGAAAATTTGGAGGTCTAGTATCAGGGTTGTAGGATAGGGGCTTCTATAAGTTTTCGTACTTCTTTCCCGGGGCTGGGTGGGGTTTGGTAGGGCTCTCCATAGATGATTTGTGTTTTGTATCGTGCTCCATTATGGTAGTTACTGATCAATATTATTGCATGCCATTTTATTTATGATTTTATGTTTAGATAATTATTTATGTGATTTCTGCTGGAGTTACTAATGCTCTTTTATTTTTGTTTTTGTTTTTCTTTTCCTTTCCCTGAGCCGAGGGTCGAATGGAAACAACCTCTCTGCCCTTTCGGGTAGGGGTAAGGCCTGTGTACATATTACCCTCCCAGACCCCACTTTGTGGTACTATACTGGATAGTTATTGTTGTTGTTGTTGTTGTTGTTGTTGTTGTTTGTTCATTTTATTAGGCAAGACATGGGGCAACTTTGACTGGCCGCTGATATGACTCTTGATAAAAATGCATGAAAGTCGAGGATAAGGGTAGTAGAATAGATATTCTAGAGTAGGATAAGGGTAGTAGAATAAATAGTCTAGAGTGTTCATAATAGTAATATTGGCACGCAGTCTCGTTTTCTATTTATTTATTTACTATTTTGTCCATTTCATTATTTTGTTAGCATAATTAGACTAATTTCTTGTCGATCAAAGGTTAAGAGCGTGGGGCATTGGAAGATCAAAGGTTATTTTTTCACCTCTATCTTCAGTTTTTCACGATTATTCTTGACGCTTGGTTTAGAGTGATGGAATGAAAATAACTTATATACATTCTGTATATACACTTTAAGCTTAGCTAATTTAACTTTAAAAAAGATAATTAGTCACCATAAAGATAGATTGTAGTTAAAACGCTTCACTGCTCTAGTAATAACGTCGTAAGTTAAAGTGACACATTTTATTGTTACGTAACGATAGATTTAAAGATACGATACAATAAATTTAAGTAACAATCAAAATAAATATTGAGATAATTTTATCCATGGTCATTGAACTTTTGTGTTTGTTATCCAAAAATCACCTTTTTTTGTTACGTAAAAATCATTTAACTTTGTGTTCATTACACAAAAGTAACTATTTTTTTCTTTTATTACACAAAAATCATTTAGTTTGCTCTAGTTATCACAAAAGTCACATTTTACTTGAAAAGTTTATTATGCCTTTGATATTATATAAACCTTCATATTTATGTAATACCTTCTATATTATATATTATTTTTAACTATGTATTTTATTTATAAATAAACTAGCTTAATATATTTTATTTATTGTTTTTATAATATATTCATATATTTAATTTTTTCTAACTTTAATTTTCAAGATATATTAGTAGCGTTATAAAACAACTTTTTTTTAGCAATTCTTTTTTTTTTTTGAATTTAATAGACCGACCAAAGTTGATCGGTAATTTCCAACCAACTTTGGTCGGTATGCCCTTCCGACTTTCAAAATACCAATCACACGTTAATAGTCGTATTTTTGGACAATTATTGGCCATTACTGGCCAACTTGGTCGATTTTTTTAGATGGTTTTTCCGAATTTCTAGTAGTATAATTTCACTAATAACCAATTGCCCAGGTAAATTCTCAAGAAAATATCCCCAACTAAATTCGCATTACCTAGGGATTTTCTTTCAGACTAACATATGATTTTTTCCCTCATTTTGTTTATTCGTTTACCTGCGATTTTTCTGAAGGAAATGTACTTGCCGATTTATTTCTCTACTAACATATATTAAAGTTACTGATAAATTTAATAACGCTACTAATATATTTGAAAATCAATGTTAAGAAAAAATTAAATATACGAATATATTATAAAAATAATAAATAAAATATATTAAGTTACTTTATTTATAAATAAAACACATAATTAAAAATAATATATAATATAGAAGGTATTACATAAATATGAATGTTTATATAATATCAAGGGCATAATAGACTTTTCAAGTAAAAATATGACTTTTGTGATAACTAGAGCAAAGTAAAATGATTTTTGTGTAATCAAAGAAAGAAAAATAACTTTTGTGTAATGAACACAAAGTTAAATGATTTTTACGTAATAAAAAAAAGTGACTTGAATAATAAACACAAAAGTTCAATGACCATGGATAAAATTAACTCAATAAACATTATATTTAAAGTAATACAATACAATACCAAAAAGAGAGAAAGGAGCAATCATGTCCCTTGTAATCCAGAATGTTATATAAATACAAACGATGGTTACATATTTCTTTCAATTTAGAAAAGATTAACATTATTAAATTCTTGAAAAAGCAACAAAATCTTATTGAAGAAATGACATAAGAACATTAGGAGTATTTTTTTTTTTGGTCCAAACTCATTTACTGTTTAGCACCATTATTAATGAATCTCCATTCTATTGGATTACAACCTTATTTTGATAAAAGTATCTTGAAATAATTCTAACGCTTGCATACAACTCCACGTCCATAAATCCCACTATTGCAACT
>MU772529.1:73811-88468 GCA_026770625.1 Nicotiana glauca | reverse complement strand
AAGATCCATTGGACAGTTGAGGAAAGGGCTACAGGACGGTATCCTGGGAGACCCTCGTGGGCATTCTTGCAATTTAGCTGTATTTATTCTGTGCTTATGTTCTGTCTTTGTAGTATTATTATTTCATTGATCTGCCTTATTGCACTGCTGCGTTCATTAGTTTTCGTCAGATTTCTACACTGTTAATATTTTTGCTGCTGTATTATTTCTGCCTCGGTAGGGCCCTGACCTTCTTCGTCACTACTCCATCGAGGTTAGGCTTGGCACTTACTGAGTACCGTCGTGGTGTACTCATGCTACTCTTCTGCACACTTTTGTTGTGCAGATCCAGGTACTTCTGATCGAGCGCACTTTCGGTGATTTCAGGGCTACATTCGGAGACTTGAGGTATGCATCTGCCGCGTCCGCACTTTCGGTGATTTCTCAGAGTTTTATCAAATTCTTCAATTCTTTCCAAACATAAGAAATCTAAACTGGAGACTTTAAATCTTAGAATCCTCAATCTCAGCTCTATTTAAGACAATTAATATGCATAATCAAGTAACAGTGCCGACAAAGCATGATATAAATCTAAGACTACCCGAACATCACATGAAATATAGCTACGCATAGACTCTCGTCACCTACTGTGTAAGTAGTTCCCCACACAAGTAATTCACAACAAAATACACCTAAGAGGATGATTTACCTCTTACAAAGTTAGGCAACAGATTTACCTCGTTCTCAGGCTCACTTCCGCCTCCACAAATTCGCTTAAAATCATCAACTTTGTGCCAAACGACCTGAAACTAGCCAAATATTGTATAAATAAATCAATATATACTCAAAAGGTTCATAATCTAACTATTGGAGTAATTATCCAACCCAAATTATAAGATTCCTAAAATTCACCCATGGGCCTACGTGCCCGGATTCCCAAAATTTTCAAAGATAAGTGTTACCCATAACCTCACAAACTCAATTATATAATTTTATCCAATTACATAATTACTTTCGTGGTTGTCGCGCCCCCTTTTTTTCCCTCCTCGCGTCGGGAGAATCGGGTTCATGACATTTTGGGTATAAAACAACTTGTTCCTTTTGGGAACTGGGTTTCTCATTTATGAAGAGTCGCCACCTAATGATTTATGGTGCATTAGGACACCTAAAAGGTCTATTTCTAAGATTTTTTGATAACCAGAGATAAGGTAAGGGCTTGAAATTATCCTAAGAGGAAGGTGTTAGGCACACATCAAGATCCACTAGTATGGTTCCCGGCCAGATAGTTCTTTGTGAATTTGGGGTGCAATTAACATATAAATAGATAAGGCTCAAATAAGAGGGGATTTTAATAAACAACTGTTTGGAAGTAAACAAAGTATGAAAGAGCAATTAAAAGGCTGATTATTAAACAAGGAGTTACAATGCTTTAAAAAGAAAAGTCACTAAAGGAAGGGGGTCCTAGGTTTATTTATAATACGTATCACATCAATGAAATACCCGGTAATTACTCCTCAAGAGAGGGGCTACACGTGGTATTAGCGCACCGATCATCATATCCATATCTACCCTTTCCCACCCTGTTTAAGGTACTAAAACACGGATTGTTCTCGACAACTATTGCATGCTATTACCCGCCCCATTCCTATCAGTCTCGGAGGCACTTAGGACTACTATTCCTAAAGGGGGGGATATTAGGCTTACTTGGAATTTTAAAGGTGAAAAATCTAAGGCGACATACAAAACATATAAAACTACACATTTAAGGGGAAGCACATAAACATTGAAGGCTCATATATACCTCCTCAAACAAGGTAATCCAATAGCATGACTCAAACAACAAGTAAAGTCTCTCTCTAGAAAATACTTGAGGAAAGGAGATTATTATTGTTGAAGCAGGTCTGGTCTATTACATGACTCAGTTAGGAAACACGAATTAGACATGCCTGCTGGTTGTAGCAATTAACAATTAACAGAGGCGAGTTCAATTTTATTATTATTATTACCTAAGGCTTGCCTAAGTGATTGGGTAAGATCTTAGGAACATAGTATCTATTGTTGATTCTGAATGTGGAAAAGTAGTAACAATTTAAACGAATGGCTTAAGATCCTATAGGCATGCTTGCTAAATCGTGTTAATAAGGAGAGATTAAATTACTTAAAAAAATTGGTTCAGAATGGACTGATGAAAATTAGTCTAATTTTAGATCTAGTGGGCAAAGGTATCCATTATTACTGATTTCATTCTTATGGACATGATATCTAGTTGCTGATATAAGCCCTATAGGCATGAAATCTAGGATTGTTGATTTTAAACCCCTATAGGCGTGATGTCTAGTTGAAAATGGGAACATGCAGGATTTCAGATAGGAACTCCTATAGGCATGATATCTAGTTGAAAATAGGAACAGGCAAGATTTTAGATAGGAACTCCTATAGGCATGATCTCTACATATTATACTGATTCGAACATGATGCCAGATTATAACCAATTGTACCCTAAGAGCATGATATCGTAATGGTGACAAACATGCATAATTTTAAATAATTCCTATAGGCAGTTTATCGAGAGGTGAATTTAAACATGCAGGATTTAAAGTGAGTCCTATAGACATGGTTTCAAAATGCATTTTGAATATGCAAAATTAATAGCAGTCTTATAGGCATGTTTTTTACCTTTGAGCATGCATAATTACCCAACCCTTTTTTACTAGCCATCCCCAAGAGTTTATTACAAATTATTACAAACCAGGAATACTGAATTACATCAAAAATACATAAAAATACAACCAGAGGAAGCCTGATTCTTGGTTCCTCCCTGAGCTATGCAATAAACTACCTTAAGATGCTATGTTTCAAAGCCTTTCTCAGACTTGAGTGTGTCAAAGTTCCCTAAGGGTCTCAAAAGGACCCCGGGCAGTGCTCACACCCAAGTTGCATAACCATATAGTGATGAGTGCAGTGTAGAAGGGCCAGCCCTTATGTGTCCAAGTTCAGAGGGAGATCAAGGGTTCCAAAGCATGGCTTACACAAGAGGGGCAGAACCTAAGTCTAAGAGTAGAGTGGAAGTGCAGGAGCAGAAAGTTGTTTAAAACTAAATTAAGAGCAATATGGGATAAGGGTGGTTTGAAAAACAGTAGTTAAAATTATGCAGTATCAGCAAGTGCACAAAGGGGCGGGGTGTAGGAATACATTGCAGATGGTATGTGACCCAGAAAAGGATCAAGTATGGACATGCACAGCAATAAGTGAAGCTGGCATGGCCATAAACCAGCCAAAACACACAGCATATAGAGGTTATGATCCCAGGGAATCAAGTTTGGGTCATGCACAGCAATGTCCAATGTTATCATGACCCAAACCAACCAAAGATACCAAACACATAGGGGATGTGGGGTTTGGGATTCATAAGTGACTGATAGAGTTCATACATAAGGGAAACATAAATTCATAAAAAGAAGGGGGGCATATTATAACATGCTTAGGAATGAAACTCGATTAAATACAAGCAGGGAACAGGCAAGAGTGCAGGAAATAGTAAATAGACATGTTTTGTTGATGCTGACGATTAATCAGAACATGCCAGTAAAGAAGCAAATGCAGAAAGAAAGTAATCAAATTTCCCACAGCCTAGCCTTGGCTTTCAGCCGGCTAGGTAAGGCAGCAACACAAGTAATAACAGATCCAAGAGAGAGAGAGAGAGAGAGAGAGAGAGAGAGAGAGAGAGTTTTAGAGTGAAGTGTGTGTTTTGAACTCCAGTAGTTCGTATTTGAAAGCAAAGAAGTACAGGGTATTTATAGCTTTTTTGAAAATGAGTAAAAGATAAGTAATAAGCTACAAACATGGAAACAATCACAATTCAGAATCAATTATACAAGTGATTGCCTTTAATTAAGGGATCATTGGCTTAACGGGCAGTAACAGGTTCGAAATAAGGAAAGAAATCAATTTGTATGCAAGCTAATAGTTGCCATAAAAGAAGTAGTAAAACAATTGAGTAAGTAATCAAGTCTGAGTACAGAAATATACTTATTTTGGGAAAGGATTGAATAAGGCAAAACAAGGAAAGGAATCAATTAACCTTAGCAGGCGAGTGAAATCAGATTTTTACAAAAGAAAAGTTTGAAATCAGTCACAAGATTGAAGATCAATCAAAGAGGGAATCTCAGCATATAAATAGAGTACACGAACACTATACATGCGAGGCCAAACTTATCGGCAAAAGAAATAGCATGCAATAGTAGCACAAAAATTTAGTAGATAGCAACATTCGAAACATGATAGTCCAGTAGGTCAAGTCACATTGAATCAGTAGTGAAGAAGGCATAGAATATCAAAAGCATGCGAAGGTCTCACAACAGCAAGTAAGGAAACCCCTTTGAAAACATTAGGGTTTCAATCATAATCAAGTTTTGAAGATAATAGAAAATCAGAATCAACGGAATCATATAAAGGACAAAGAGATTCTGAAACAAAGAACTTCAAATCGAGTCAAGTATTTAAACGAACCATTTCCAAACCCAAAGACGTAGGGTTTTCCAACAATAGTAGTGTTTAAAAGATGATAAAGAAACAAATCAAACAAAACTCAACTACACAAACATTCATCTTACAAACAGCCAAAAGAAATTAGGGTTTTTATCATGCAAACTCAGATAGAAGAACAATACGAGCAAACATAGCAACACATGTCAAATAAGAGATTTTAAATAACTTAACATGAAAGCCCTAATCGAAAAAGATACAGAGTTTTGAAAGCAAAGTTTTAAAGAAACTTCAAGAAAATGCTTAGAAGTTCAAAGCAATCATAGGTATGAAGTAGGTCTGAAAGAAATGGAAAGAACCTTAGAGATTAGGGTTTCAGAAGAACCCAAAAGCAATGAGAAAGGCCTTGAAAGCTATCGATCTAACCAGGAGAGTCAAAGATCAGACTCGAATGGCCATATCTAGCCGGAGAAAAGCCAAAGATGACCGGAGAAGGGCCATGACCCAAAAGCGAACGAAGGTTGGACCAGAGTTCTTCATAATCTGGCCTTGAAATCATAAGGACAAACACAAAAGATCCATGAAAGGCTGGCACAGGTCTCCGATGACCTTGGACGGCCATGGGTTAGGGCGGATTAGGGTGGCGGCGACTAGGGTTTGAGGGTGTTGTCGAGAGGATTTGGGAGAGGAGGGATTTCAGAGGCGACATATGGTGAATAATGAGAGGGTTTGGGCATCTTTTGGGTTTAATTAGGAAAGAAGGAACGAGAGCCGTTGATCACTGGGATTAACGGGGCTAGGTGGGGATCCGAGTATGGGTCGTTTTAATTGGGTTAGGGGTTGGGTATGAGTAGGAATTGGGCAAGGGTAATTAGTTTTAAATTGGGGTAGAATTGGGCTACGATTGAAATGAAATCTGGCTAGATTTTAAATAGCCATTTTTCTCCATTTATTTTATAAGAATTAGTAAATTAAATTCTGAAAATAAATTGAAAGTGCTAAAATAGTTTTATAACGTAAAATTATCAATTTAAAAATACTGAACCTAATTTTATAACTATAAACACAATTAAATCTTAAAAAGGGCTAATATTGCAATTATACACTTTTAGCCTTAAAAAATACTGAAATAATTTTATAAAAATATGCAAAAAATCCCTTAGCTATGTTTTAGTATAAATATAAAATTTCACCAAATGAATTACCAAAGTAATAATTTTAGAAATAATTATTGGATTGTTATAAAGAAAAATAGGGGAATAAATTGATTTAAAAATCTTTTAAGATTAAGGAAACAACTGGATATACTTATATATGCACTCATATGCTATTTTGAAAGTACTTTGCATATAAAATATATATAGGGAAAAATTAGGTATCAACAATGGTTAAATCTTATTTTTATCAAAACCCTAGGTTCTTCACAATTGCCACAATTTTCCAGTCTTTCCATGTTTAATCTAGCTAAAACCGGCATAATTAACTCAAAAATAGATAGGAGTTACATACCTTAGGATATTGATAAAAATCCCCCTCCAATGAGCTTTGAAAACACCCCAGACTAATTGAAAATGAGAGGAAAAAGGCCTAAGCCTACAATAAAGCCCTCACTGCCTCCAGCGATTCCGCTTCTGCGGACCTTGGGACGTACTACGGCGTCGTTTCTACGGACAGAGGTCCGCTTCTGCGGAGAGAACCAAGCCCATCACTGGGCGCACCTGCGGTCCTTTCTTCGCAGAAGCGAGTCCGCTTCTACGGTCTACAGGCCACAGTCCCAGG
The DNA here is from genome assembly GCA_026770625.1 of Nicotiana glauca. Taxonomy (NCBI): domain Eukaryota; kingdom Viridiplantae; phylum Streptophyta; class Magnoliopsida; order Solanales; family Solanaceae; genus Nicotiana; species Nicotiana glauca. Next base: position 82,225 of record MU772529.1, on the reverse strand, counting down.
CCGCTTCTGCGATCAAAATCCCGCATCTTTGCCTTCGCAGATGTGGTCTATTCCCTGCTTCTGCGACCACAGACAGTCCACTCCCCTTGCGCTTCTGCAGCCATTGACTCGCTTCTGTAAGCTCGCAACTGCGGCTAGCCCTCCGCAGGTGCGATTGCACCAAAAGCCTGAAGCTTCAGCTTTTTCCCCAAGTCCATACAATGTTCGCGCATCGTCCGAATGGCATCCGAGGCCTCGTCCAAACAAACCAACAAGTTCAAAAATATAAAATGGACTCGCTCGAACCCTCGGAACACATAAAATAATATCAAAACGAAGAATCATACTCCAAACCAAATCGAATCAACTTATGAACTTCAAGTTCTCCCAACTTAGAACGCACTGAATCATACTTAAATTATTCGGAATGACACTAAATTTTGCATGAAGGTCTTAAATCATCATACAGAACTATTCCTGGGCTCAAAACCCCAAACTGACCTCGATAACACCAAAACCTACTCCAAACCAAATTTAGAGAACTTTGAAACCTTCAATTCGCCAACTTTCAACTTTATGCGTTGAAACACTCCCGAGTCATCCAAAACCCGGATCCGAACATGCACCCAAGTCCAAAATCATCATACGAACCTATTGAAACCGTCAAATCCCAATTCCGAGGTCGTTTACTCAAAAAGTTGACTCAAGTCAAATTTAGCCATTTTTAGCCTACATTAAGGAACCAAGTGTTTCGATTTCAACCCGAACCCTTTCAAATCCCGAACTAACCATCCATGCATCATCAAACAGTAAAAGCACATATAGGAAGTCTTATTTAAGGGAACGGGGATCTACAAAGCAAAAAGACCGACCGAGTCGTTACAGTTATGTCCTACAACTAATAGGATTATAAGGCTAATATCTAATATTCCGGTTATGTCCTTTTATTATGAGTTATGATACTTAATATTATAAGGTTATTCTTGTAAACCGATATTTTATCGATATTTTTATAATAATATAGATTATTCAACATTTAGTATTATTACATTGTTAATAAAAAATGATTAGCATATTACTTATAATATTTTTGTCTACTACTTTCGTTTTGTAATATAACAGAAGATATATATTCTATTATTCTTGAAATACTATTTTTATTTTTATATTTTATTCTATTATTCTCAATAATATTATCTGAGTTTTAATGAATAAAATCTCTATTAAATTAAAGGGACTTATATAGGCATCGAATAACTTTTTTGCTTTATATTTTTTTGTTATATTATCCAATTTTTAATATTGTTGCATTGTTATTAGAAATTTTATTAGCATATGACTTTGTTTAATATTTTTGTATGCTACTTCTTTTTGTAATATAATAGAAGATATATATTTTATTACTCTTGAAATATTTTTGATTTAAAATTTTATTCTATTGTTCTCAATAATATTATTTAAATTTTAATAAAATATCTATTAAATTAAAGGGACTTATGTACTTATCGAATAATTTTTTTTATTCTGTATTTTTCTTTATTATATTATCCAATATTTAGTATAATTGCATTGTTAATAAAAAATTATTAGTATATTACTTTGTTTAATAGTTTTGTGTGCTATTTTTTTTTTATAATATAATAGAAGATATATCTTTTATTACTCTTGAATTTTTTTTTTACTTTTTATTTTATTCTATTATTATCAATAATATTGTATAAATAAATACAACTTTTTACTTTTAAAAAAAAAAATTAACTAACCTAATCCAACTCTCACCATATGTGAGTAGATAATTTTAGGTAGTTAATTTTTTATGTCTTTTTCTTATCCTTTTCTTTTTTTCTTTTTTCTTTTTTTTTCTTAAAAATAATTTTTGAATCTCCAAATTCGTTGAAGCTTTGTCCTAAAATTTGATACCTATTAAATTTTTGTCGTTACACTTGACATCATCATATTAATTTGTTTCTCCTATTCTATATAGATAGATTATATTATCTAATGTTTAGTATAATTGCATTATTAATAAAAAAATATATTAGCATATTACTTCATTTAATATTTTGTCTGCTTCTTTATTTTGTAATATAATAGAAGATATATTTTATTACTTTTAAAATATATATATATTTTGTTTTATTATTCTAAATAATATTATCTGAATTTTAATGAACAAATACACTTTTTATTTTTAAAAAATAAAAAAAGAAAATAATAATAATCAAGAAATTAACTACCTAAAACAACCCTCGCCCATGTTTGAGTAGTTAATTTTAGGTAATTAATTTTTTTTTGTCTTTTTTTTTAAATTGTTTCATATTTTTTAAAATAATTATTGAATATCCAAATTTGTCAGAACTTTGTTCTAAAATTTGACACTTGTTAAATTTTTGTTGTTACACTTAGGCATCATCATATTGATTTGTTTTTCTTATTCTATATAGATAGAATAGATATTGTCTGAATTTTAATGAATAAAATCCCTATTAAATTAAAGGGACTTATATAGTCATCGAATAACTTTTTCTGTATTTTTTTCTTATTATATTATCTGATGTTTAGTATAATTACACTGCTAATAGAAATTATTAGAATATTACTTGTTTAATATTATTGTCTGCTACTTTCGTTTTGTAACATAATAAAAGATATATATTTTATTACTCTTGAAAGAATTTTTTTATTTTAAATTTTGCTATATTATTCTCAATAATATTGTCTGAATTTGAATGAATAAATACACTTCTTATTTTAAAAAAGAAATACGAAAATGATTTTAAAAAATAGAACAAAAAATTTGACTAACCTAAATCAACCCTCACCCATGTTTGGCTTTTTCAACTAATTATGCCATGTAATTTTTTCTCAGGCTACCACTTGGATGAATGTGGTGCCTTTTTCTTTGGCTTTTAATAATATATAGATTAAATCAGTTTCACATGGTTATTGAAGACAAAACTCTTGATAGGAGTGTGGATATTGAAGATTAGGGTGATAGGTTATTTTCTTATTCTTAGATTTTTATTGATAGCCGATGATGCTTCTATTATGTTATTATCTTCTTGTTGTTACTGTTTGTGGCCTCTTCCTGATTTGAATAAGCCACGTCTGCCACCAGTCACAATGATGGAATACCAATCGTTAGAAATGAATCTATAATTAGTTCAATCCATTCTTCCGCAAATCCCAGTTTCCTCCGCATAAAACATAAGAAAGGCTAAGAGACATTGCCATAGACTTTAGCTATATCCAGTCTAATCACCACATTAGCTACTTTCCTAGGTTAGACAACATCATTGATGAGCTCTTGTGCTAGAGAATATTTTCAGTCATGGCTCTTCCTTTAACAAAGCCACTTTGAATTTGAGTGATGATCTTGGGCAACATCATTGATTGTAATGGTAAAGAACAGGATGTGGGTGGCAAGCATTTTATAATTGAAGTAAAAATGATTGAACAAGTTTCATCATGCTTTTCTGCAGGTTAAGAAAGGAGAGATTCGCCCTCCAAAGCTCAAGACAGAAGATACCAACAAATCTTATGTTTAAAGACCAGTTAAACGAGGTTAGCACATGCACTTGATAGTTTTTTATTCCTCTCACAGTAATGTGAATCTTGTCCAAGCTTAGGAACTGGTTTCTTGAGGGTAAGCTTCACGCTTGTGTAAAGATGTATCCTTTGAGAAACTAATTATTGAGCAGCAAATTATTACTTGCATTCAAGTGTTAGTGGACCTGTCCGGGAAGATGGCAGCTTTTGGAATTCTGTTATACACTGGTTACCTTATTCTAGAGAGTCCACCTGCCAAGAACTGTTAAAAAAGGGACCGACAACTACATAGGGTCTATCACTTCCTTGAAAAGAGGGAGAGGGGTTATGTAGGCAGTAGCCGGTCAAGAAATGTAGCCATTGATCGACCAAGAGAGAGAGCAGGGGAAATTCACCTCTTAGAGAATGACGTGGAAAGACTGACTGAACTACATCTGATGTAGTTTCAGTGTTCCCTAGCTTCAATTGAGTAAATGATTCTTCGTATGCAAAATCTGAAACTAATATACATTTATTAAGGTAATGTGCATATACGCTTTCCCCCTAAATTACATCTCTCTCATTCCGCTAATCTTTCGTCAGTAGCCAAACATGCCCAAGCTTGCAAGAATATATGGGAGTTAAAGATGCAGACTTCAAATGGCCGTTGGTCAAGAGAAATTGGTGCTTGTGCATATGGAAGAAGTACAAGAAAGAGAAAAATTGTTAAAATTTAAATTCAATTGAATTCTCGTTCACTCTAAAAAGGTCGCTTATACACCTCAAGACATCAACACCCAAATCAAAGGTAAAGCTGTATTACAACACTATCTCCAGTACTAAACAAGATACTGCTACTGACAATAGTTTGTAAAGCTGTAGAATGAAAGGATAGTCTAACATTCTACTGATAAAAGTAAACTGTTTTCGAAGAAACCCAAAGAATGACATCTAAAGGCGCTGTATGCAATAAACAAGGAGCTTATGCTGTCAACTGAGTTTCTAAATTTCTTCCGGGGAAGACAAAAATAAAAAAAACATATATAGTAGATGACCATATATTTTTTCGTATCTTTTTCTTGTTCACGTGGAAGTAACATTTTACAAGGCAGCATTTTACAAGTCAGCAATACAATTACACAAAGCAACCACCTCTATGATACATGAATTACAACAGCGATCTTCAGGATTATATATCTCAGCGATCATATGTGGGGGACGACTCAAGTCCTCTGCTACCGTAGACAAAAATGATACACCCTAAACGAGGAAAAAAATATGTAGGATTAACAAGGAACAAATTACAATAAAAACCTAGCACTACCCACCCGGAACTAGCTCTTAAAAAGGAATAAAATACAATAAAAACCCACCAGGAACTGGCTCTGCATCATGATAAAATCCTTCTACCTGCTTGTGGCTCAACGTACAGAGGGCAACTATCAGAAACCCCGAACTGCTCTGCATCATGATGAATAGACCATGCGCCTGCAACCTCCAATCTCAAAATCTGATCCTCTGAAAGTATCTTTTCTGTGGAAGAATCCCCAAGGTGCCTCAAGCCTTCAACTTTTCAAGAGGATAAGCATCTCCATGGAACTCTCTGAATGGTGTCGTGCTATGTACATATCACTGGAAATCCTACATGTAAGCATGAGCCTGGAAGTATAGCAAAATAATCGAACTATATTCTAAATCCAAGCGAGAGAACCTCGATCGTTGGCAACTTGAGGACGTCCTCTAGTTGGTGTAGGGGGTCTGTTAGCATTTAGCTCCTATCCCAACAATTGTAAGAGTGAATAGACACGCATCAGAGCAAAGAATATGTGGGTCAACGAAGATCTGGAAATAACAAACCTGCATCCAAGTGTCCTCTATATGGCGCTCTGGTGAAGTTTCAGGAGATGTTGCTGGCGGCAGCGGGTGAATAAGTTTTGGAACTACAACAAGATCTCTACCCAATACCAAGATAGCACCAGCATTATTAGCAGTACCTGTAGAAAGAAAAAAGAACATTAATATTTTGCATACAGATAAAACCATATATATAAAGTAGAAAACCTACAAACATCCAAAATTTGTAACATCATACCACAGTAATTAGTGGCTGAGAAAAGTGTAATTAAATGTCCCTGAGCAAATCGTTCAAATCCATCCATCACACATTCATGCGCTCGGACTATCAGTTGAAGATCATTGTTGTTGCAGAATTCCATCACACGATCAGGCTGCATGTATGCAAGTGTTTACATTAGTGCGACAGATAATGCTAGAGAAACTACATCACTAAAGACACCTGAGACAGGATAGCAGTGATATCTAATATTCAAGCACCACATAAACTGAAGTAGTAAAACTCCAGTTCAGCAAACAGATAAGTGACTTCAAGGACTTATGAGTTCAGTTGTCTTGAATAAAAAGAGGTTGGACAGAGAAATTAAAAACGTCCAAGTTGCTGCAATTTGCACAAAACAAACTCAAGAAAATGACAGCCCATAGAATGTCAAAGTGGAAAAAGAGGGCACAGATGGAGCAATCTGAACTTTTATGTTTGAAACATCATATCTTTCTGCAATGGGCCCTCTTTAAGTAACTCCAGTTAACTAATCAGTAATAAGAATGTTGCAGCTTCCTAAAATAAGAGACAGTAGTTGAAAGAAAACAAAAGATTCCACTACGCCAAAACAAGATCAAGAGAATTAACTCCCTGAAATTGATACGGAATGAAAATTACTCACCCCAAAAGTGACCAATCCTGGACCTCTTGCATTTGGTCTTAATCCTTCAACGCTATCATTTTCTGTTGGGTCAGACCTAGAAACACACACTGATGTGAGAAAATATGAGTATGTAAAGTCAATGAAGGAAGCACAAGAGAAGAGAGAGACCAACCACAATAAATCCATAAGAACAATTGAGCCAGCATCCATAGTGATAGGACGCTGGATATTTTCTATTTGTTCAACATGATTAATTGACCTTCCAATACCACCATGCATACAGATTATCTTTTTCTCGATTAATGCTGCCAGAGGAAGCCAGTTGAACAATCTATTAAATCGATGCCATGCCCAAATTCCATCTCGCTCACCCTGTTGCATAAATGGATATCAGTATCTAGCTTGGACAGCAAGGACAAGCTTCACCCAGTAAATCATAACATACCATCCGTTCGATGCACTCAATTCGAAAGCCGAAAAGCGCATTAATATCTGCAGCTTCATGGTTCCCACGAATTAGATGTACATTGAGGGGATACTCAACCTAAAGCATCAATTTATGATCATCAAAATCAGAGTAACTAAGCAGTTGAAAGCATACAAACATCCAGACATAAGAGTACCTCTAAAGCAAGAAGAATTAGACACAAGAGGTACCTTTAAAGCAAGAAGAAGAGTTATCGTTTCCAAACTGTGCTGGCCCCTGTCAACATAATCTCCTAAGAAAAGGTAGTCAATATACCTGGTATTCACTTACCAAAATTAGTATCAAACTAGAAGAACAAATCTTGACACATCAAACTGATCTAAGTGATAGATCAATCCAAAAAATGGTACAAGTCTCCAGGAGTCAGAATGACATGAGAGACAGCAAATAGACACCAAGAGAACATTGTGACAGCCTCACCTGAGACCAAGTAAAGCATCCCTTAGAATATAAGTTTTGATGTCTAAAGGCTACATAATCTGCTACATGGGATATTTGGTTATGCTACAAAACTTTTACCAAGAGGTTTATTGGTCTCATCTTTTCCCTTAAATTGAAGACAAAAGGATTTTACAATCAAATGGTTCCATAGCACAAAAGCATAGTATATGGCTAACACAGCCAAGATGAAGAATACAATTATTATTCCTAATTTGAGCAATTGGGGATAATTCGGACCTCGTAAACATTACGAATTAAAACAGATTTTCTGATGGATCGGATAATGAGTTTGGGCAAATGAACTGGGTGTTTTAAAATGTCTATTTGCCCTCCACTTGTTGATCTTAATGATGGGTTCGGGTCTCTTAACGGCTGAGTGATATTTGTGTTCAAATGTGTAACTGTAGGTCTATACACAGTCGAATACTCAAATGGAGGGTAGATATGAACAACTCTCAACAGCAGAAGGGTAAATATGACCGTTTTCCACAAAATCAGTATCAGAATTCTGATACCCGTACGAGACACCAGAAAGTTACAACAAGAAGCAAACTGCTACGCCCGCAATTTTCAATCAAAATATCCATTCAAAACAAAAAGAGGGTAAGTCGAAAAAATACTCAATCCAAGGAATTTATGCTGTCAAATGGCTTGGACAAAAAATAAAACAGGTAGAAGCTAGATTGAGTCAAGGCACTTACGATATATCCCCAGCAGTCGATGGGGAACCATACTCATCGAAAAGACGCATAAGATCCCCAAATTGCCCGTGCAGGTCACCAAATATCTTAATAGGAGCCCTAAGCTGTAAAACGCTAGGTTCACTCGCAAATATCCTTTCGGCACTGTCACAAAGATCAGCCATCTCATTGCAGTCCAAGAAAAATTGCCGCCGAACAGGCGGCTTCCAGCCACGAGGCTTCAAAAGATGGGCAATCACCTGAAACAGTAAGGAAAGGAAATGATACAACTAACAAAATGCAGTTCTTTGTCTTCATACAAAAATAACAGCTTAAGTTGTAAAGATGATGGCAGTTACAATTTTTATTTTTATTTTTTATTTCATTAAAGGAGTACCAAGAAGGTACCCAAAAAATTACAAGTTACAGCATAGCTGCATCAGTTAAATTCCAAAAACACCTATAAAATCCATAATGGCAGTTACGTTTTTTACAGAGCAGGTAAATCTTTGCTTGAGATTCAGAATGGTTATGGACTAGTTACCCTGATTGAATCAAGGCAGACAGTCCAATTGTATG